>JBAIZL010000150.1:42500-67500 GCA_036971475.1 Prosapia bicincta
CCTTTACGAGTTTTGTTTGGAACAAGCCATCGTGGCAATGAATGTTATTTGTTCTGGCTTTAAAACCAGTTTCGGTTAAATAAACGTTCATAATTATACACCCTTTATGGGAGTATTCAAAATTATGAACCGTAGTTTAAATTATGGGACGTATTAAAATTATGAACTGGGAATGTGTTAACAGTGGATGTCTGAGTTGGTCCTTGCTCGGGTCGAGGAACATTCTCAGAAACACTTGTTCTCAGCGCCTCTCTCACACTTGTTCTCAGCGCCTCTCTCACACTTGTTCTCAGCGCCTCTCTCACACTTGTTCTCAGCGCCTCTCTCACACTTGTTCTCAGCGCCTCTCTCACACTTGTTCTCAGCGCCTCTCTCACACTTGTTCTCAGCGCCTTCTCTTTACCTGATAAACTTCCCGTTACTTCCGAATAAATTTAAAGTTGCTTTTTACGGTCGAAACTGTTTAACCGTCAATTTGGACCTGCGCATACTGTAATGAGAATACTTGTGTAGATTCCAGATATAATTTAGATTAAGCTTTTTGTTTGTTTTAAAGGTAATGTCGCAATGACAGACGTAGAGGACTGGGTAACTTTATGTAAAGATATGGTAGGATTATCTCCCTGTTGTCTCGACTCTTCCGGCGTGGGCTTCAAAAGCATAGTCATGAGTTATAAGCACTAGGTCGTATACCTGTTGGACATTTACATTTGGGGGTAAAGGCGGCCACCAAAATAAGCGACTATTACGGATTTTATGCCTGCCCTGGGTACTCCCCACTCTTCCTAACCGAGTTTGAACGGTTAGATTTATTCATGTTGTTTTCTGATTTGCTACACACTTTAACGAGGTTTTGGACTGGCTAAGTGATAATAAATCCATTCCATCATTTAGGCGTGTTTAAATTAGCCTTAAGAAAGCTTCGTCAATGTTTTCTCTATATTTGTTTTATAATTTTTTGTAACGTTTTATAATATTTTGAACAAATATTTACATAAGTTTATATTTCAATATTTTTGTATTTTTTTTATGATCGTCAAATAAATCTAGGTTTTAAAGGTAGGAGAGTGTACAGAGACAAGCCTTTATGTCACCATTGTTTTTATAACAGCGGTATCCACTTTCTTATACTCCAGCTTTCTTCGTTTTCCTTCCAAGTTTAACTGTAGGCCTAATTGGTAGTGGGAGTCGCTTATTTCGTGCATCCCGGATTCGTTATCCCTTGGATGAATGACTTTAGGGGGCGGTAGGGGTAGCTTGGCCGCTTATTTCGTGCATCCCGGATTCGGTATCCCTTGGATGAATGACTTTAGGGGGCGGTAGGGGTAGCTCGGTCGCTTATTTCGTGCATCCCGGATTCATTATCCCTTGGATGAATGACTTTAGGGGGCGGTAGGGGTAGCTTGGTCGCTTATTTCGTGCATCCCGGATTCGTTATCCCTTGGATGAATGACTTTAGGGGGCGGTAGGGGTAGCTTGGTCGCTTATTTCGTGCATCCCGGATTCGTTATCCCTTGGATGAATGACTTTAGGGGGCGGTAGGGATAGCTTAGCCGATTATTTCGTGCATCCCGGATTCGGTATACCTTGGATGAATGACTTTAGGGGGCGGTAGGGGTAGCTTGGCCGCTTATTTCGTGCATCCCGGATTCGGTATACCTTGGATGAATGACTTTAGGGGGCGGTAGGGATAGCTTAGCCGATTATTTCGTGCATCCCGGATTCGGTATACCTTGGATGAATGACTTTAGGGGGCGGTAGGGGTAGCTTGGCCGCTTATTTCGTGCATCCCGGATTCGGTATCCCTTGGATGAATGACTTTAGGGGGCGGTAGGAGTAGCTTGGCCGCTTATTTCGTGCATCCCGGATTCGGTATCCCTTGGACGAATGACTTTAGGGGGCGGTAGGGGTAGCTTGGCCGCTTATTTCGTGCATCCCGGATTCGGTATCACTTGGATGAATGACTTTGGGGGGCGGTAGGGGTAGCTTGGCCGCTTATTTCGTGCATCCCGGATACGGTATCCCTTGGATGAACGACTTTAGGGGGCGGTAGGGGTAGCTTGGC
Source organism: Prosapia bicincta (assembly GCA_036971475.1). Lineage (NCBI taxonomy): Eukaryota > Metazoa > Arthropoda > Insecta > Hemiptera > Cercopidae > Prosapia > Prosapia bicincta. Next base: position 44,566 of record JBAIZL010000150.1, read on the forward strand.
CGCTTATTTCGTGCATCCCGGATTCGGTATCCCTTGGATGAATGACTTTGGGGGGCGATAGGGGTAGCTTGGCCGCTTATTTCGTGCATCCCGGATTCGGTATCCCTTGGATGAATGACTTTGGGGGGCGGTAGGGGTAGCTTGGCCGCTTATTTCGTGCATCCCGGATTCGGTATCCCTTGGATGAATGACTTTAGGGGGCGGTAGGGGTAGCTTGGCCGCTTATTTCGTGCATCCCGGATTCGGTATCACTTGGATGAATGACTTTGGGGGGCGGTAGGGGTAGCTTGGCCGCTTATTTCGTGCATCCCGGATTCGGTATCCCTTGGATGAATGACTTTAGGGGGCGGTAGGGGTAGCTTGGCCGCTTATTTCGTGCATCCCGGATTCGGTATCCCTTGGATGAATGACTTTAGGGGGCGGTAGGGGTAGCTTGGCCGCTTATTTCGTGCATCCTGGATTCGGTATCCCTTGGATGAATGACTTTAGGGGGCGGTAGGGGTAGCTTGGCCGCTTATTTCGTGCATCCCGGATTCGGTATCCCTTGGATGAATGACTTTAGGGGGCGGTAGGTGTAGCTCAGTCGCTTATTTCGTGCATCCTGGATTCGTTATCCCTTGGATGAATGACTTTAGGGGGCGGTAGGGGTAGCTTGGCCGCTTATTCCGTGCATCCTGGATTCGTTATCCCTTGGATGAATGACTTTAGGGGGCGGTAGGGGTAGCTTGGCCGCTTATTTCGTGCATCCTGGATTCGTTATCCCTTGGATGAATGACTTTAGGGGGCGGTAGGGGTAGCTTGGCCGCTTATTTCGTGCATCCCGGATTCGGTATCCCTTGAATGAATGACTTTAGGGGGCGGTAGGGGTAGCTTGGCCGCTTATTTCGTGCATCCCGGATTCGGTATCCCTTGGATGAATGACTTTAGGGGGCGGTAGGGGTAGCTTGGCCGCTTATTTCGTGCATCCCGGATTCGGTATCCCTTGGATGAATGATTTTAGGGGGCGGTAGTGGTAGCTTGGCCGCTTATTTCGTGCATCCCGGATTCGTTATCCCTTGGATGAATGACTTTAGGGGGCGGTAGGGGTAGCTTGGCCGCTTATTTCGTGCATCCCGGATTCGGTATCCCTTGGATGAATGACTTTAGGGGGCGGTAGGGATAGCTTAGCCGATTATTTCACTGCTAGCTTTTTTCATATACATTCACTTAGACTATTTATTAGGAATATACTGTGGTTGAATTTAATAATAAATACACAAAAACCTCTTAACCACAAACTTTCTTTATTTTACCCTTATGCACATTTCAGTTACCAAGTAACCATTCTCAGAGGGATAACATACAAAGACTAATTAACTCTACAAAAATACCTTATTTATAATCTACGGAACTACTTAGCCCCCAGGTGGGGCTGCGGCAGTCGGAGGGGGGGGGGGGGTAAGTAGTTCCGTAAACTATAAATAAGGTATTTTTGTAGAGTTAATCAGTCCTTGTATGTTATCCCTCTGAGGATGGTTACTTGGTAACTGAAATGTACATAACGGTAAAATAAAGAAAGTTTGTGGTTAAGAGGTTTTTGTGTATTTATTATTATTCACTTAGACTTGGGCCTTATTTGTACTGTGCGTTTTAAAGTGAGGGTGTAACAAGGAAGGGTTGCATTCAGAACGTTCCCCTTTGTACTGGATGTCTCTGCCACGTGATCAGGGAACGTAATTTAGGGTTTGTCGAGCATTTGGTAGAAGTTAAAGATAAGTCCAAGGTAGTATTCAGCAGCAAAATACTTGTTTATATTTTTTATTTCGTAAGCGAATTAGACGCCATGTAGTTTCTCATGCGAGGAACAAGGTAAGGGGGCTTGATTAGATCCATTTTAAAGCTTAAGGGCTAAAGACGTTGGGAAAGCTACTAGACTTGTCAAAAGTTACCTGGACTTTCCCCCACTGGCCTTTATATATATAATGATTTCCTGGTGGAAATATTACTACAGTTGGTTTATTAATAAATAAGCCCTATATGTCAGATGGTGATTAATAAATGGATCAGGTGGTGAAAATATCAGCTGATGTAAACAACTGATGTGAATTTGATTGTTTACTTATTTTATTTTTATTGTTCTGTTTAACTGAAAACGTTGAAATGTATCTAATAGAGGAAGGCTGAGAGTTTGTGTAAATTTATTTGGGAATGGTGTGCAGTAGAAATAATGGTTACGGATAGTTTACCAGAACATTGCGCAATCTATTGTTTATGTTTGTTGCTTTACTGTTCTGTTTAACTGAAATAAATCGTAATGGAGGAAGACCGCGAAATCGTAGACGAGTAGGTTAACAAAGAGAAAGGTTAATGATCATCAACAAATCAGGGGAGATGATGAACATATGCACCATTTTAGGCGCCCTTGATCCAAACCTTTTATTGAAAATAAACAAAGCTCAAGGGCAAACCTTTGAAATAATTGGTGTCTATTTGGGAAACCCTCAGTCATGGACAATTATATGTAGCTTTTAGTAGAGCAAGAGCTTCTCGAGACATTAAGATTCAAATAGAAAACTGAAGCACAGAAACAAAATACGCGATGATGAAAATAGTTACACAAAAAACATTGTTTACCAAGAAATAATATTGTGATTCTAACAAAAAATGCATTGGCATTTAAATCACATTATTAATATAATACTTAAACTATTAAGTATTTGCCATGACTATTAAGTCACACAATATTAGTACATCTGGTTGGAGAGTTCAATAAACACGTATGGCTAGGTAGGTTACATAATCAATACAGCAATGTTTTATACAATGTATGGATGCAATTAGTCATTAAAGTGAAATCAATTTATGCTTTATGTCATAATATTTGACTAGACAGTTATTTTTTTTACGCACATGCCTACACACACAACCACAATAGACACACACACATGTACAGTTACATGCATTGGTCTACATACACTCACGCAAATAAATGCAGTCACACACCCACATACACGAGCGCGCGTTACCTTAAAAAAAGCGTTGTCCAAATCTCGTAAACTTTGCTTCGTCTGAAACCAGCAACACTATTTGAGGTAACCACCTACGATCTCAACACTAATGGGAGCATTTATACATTCCGTTTGTACTCATAACCCTCAAATCCCTCCTAAAGCCACACATCTTGACTAAACAGCGTGTAACTGACTATGGCCACAGATGACCCCACATCTTGACTAAACAGCTTGTAACTGACTATGGCCACAGATGACCCCACATCTTGACTAAACAGCTTGTAACTGACTATGGCCACAGATGACCCCACATCTTGACTAAACAGCGTGTAACTGACTATGGCCACAGATGACCCCACATCTTGACTAAACAGCGTGTAACTGACTATGGCCACAGATGACCCCACATCTTGACTAAACAGCTTGTAACTGACTATGGCCACAGATGACCCCACATCTTGACTAAACAGCTTGTAACTGACTATGGCCACAGATGACCCCACATCTTGACTAAACAGCTTGTAACTGACTATGGCCACAGATGACCCCACATCTTGACTAAGAAGTGTGTAACTGACAATGGCCACAGATTACACACACTTGACGTAAATCAAGGAACTCATTACACTTAATAATATTTTTGACCTCCCTCATTAATATGATTTTAAAATATCTTCCGTTTTCGTAACATATCGTACGTTCTAGTTTTAAGTGGTACAAAACTGCGTTTTGTTTTGGGGGTAAAGAGAGGGGAGGGAGTGAGAGAGAGAGAGAGAGTAACCGCAATTAGATGAAGAATGAAAGAGGCCGATACACAGAAACCTACTGACACTGAGACAGAAACACTCAGCGAGAGAGAGAGAGAGCGATGACGTTATAGAGGTAGAGAGAGAGACAGACAGATTGGATAAACAGGCAGATGGACGGACAGAGAGAGATAGATAGAGTGAGAGTCACTGATAAAGAAAGTGAGATAGATAAAGAAAGAAGGAGGCCGATACACAGAAAGATAGGCAGAAACCAGCGACACTGAGACACACACTCACACAGTGGAGAGAGAGAGAGAGGTAGGGAAACAAGGAAAGAGGGAGAGAGAAAGACAGACATACTGACAAACAGATGAACAGACATATATATATATATATAAAGTGAGAGAGACAAATTGACAAAGAAAGAAAGATCCCGAGAGACAGACAGAAATCGGTGGACACTGAGATACACCCATAGAGAGAGGGGTGGGTAGAAAGAGACAAAAAGGTGTATTAGATAGACAGAGAGAGAGAGAGAGAGAGAGAGAGAGAGAGAGAAAGAGGGAGAGAAGGGGAGAAAAATAGAAAGAGATTAGCCTGCATTACAAAAACATATAATAAAAATATCATTCATAAAGTTACAGCCAAAACTGCTATAATGTGTAAACTCAGGATCCATTATGTTTATGCCAGTAACTGGTATTATTACCAACTATTGAATAATTTTACTGTAGAAATCCCTGGCACTGTAATAGTTACGCTCACGGGGCGAAACATTTCACGAAAAAGTTAAGATAATACAGTAAAAATTAAATATAACGCAAAAACGTTTATCAAAGTCACAAGAACTATTACGAATTCTTCACAACAGAGGTCAATAGGGTTGCGCGGGTCATGAAATCTGACCTCTTTGAACACATTTGATATCAAGATGGATCGAAAAGTTTATCGATGGATTCTGTAGATATAGTTTGCAAGTGATGTTCTGACCTGACCTCGAACTCAAGTTCAAACAATTAAAAGGTCTGTAGGTCGCGCACTCTGACACGTTTTAATGTCTGATTGTGACAACCAATGATTGACTTAATTATGCAATTCGTTGTATAAATTGAAAGATTTTCAACGGAAGAAATCATTGAGCCCCATATCTGTGAGCACGATGTATCTGTGCGCGGTTCTGTGTTTGGGCGTAGCCCTCGGTATGCCGGCGCGTTTGTCCACAGTGGACTACCTCAACGACTTTGACGTGCTCAAACTGCTTGCGCATCCTGAGGTGGAAATATCCAAGGCGATCTGCGACAACGTGAAGAAGTTCAACGCTATGTTGCGAGGCGTATTGGGCGACTTCGAGAAGAACGAGGAAGGCTTTACGGAGCTGGCGAAGGAGCTGTGGGTGAGGGGGGAGCCCTCGTTCATTAGGTTCACAGATTTCAACCGCCTCAAATCGACTTACCGCTGGGGGAGCAAGGACGTTAGTTACTTCTTCAATCTGCTCAGGATGGCCAACAAACTGTGGCACGAGTTCGTGATGAAGTGCGAGCTGGATCTGGGCATCTGCGCTCCGAAAGAGCCCAAGCCAGTCAGACCTTTCCTCAGGATGTGAGTGGCGGCACTCCCCTATTACTTTTGTATACCATACGTTATTTGTGAAAATTGTATAAATATCTTTGTACATAATGTGTATATTTTGTTAATTTATTTTATTTATATAAATACATTTTTATAAAAAGTTATAAAACGTTTTTGTCAATTTTTTGGAAACAAAGTGTGTTTATTATAACCAAACACAATGTTCTCATTAGTCAGTATAACCTTTACTATAACTAAAAACGGTCATATATTACATTTTGTTAAGTTATATTCACTTATAATGATGACTTGTCAGTGAAACACTTATAAGAAATGGTGATCGACACTAAGCTCAAGCTAAGGTCACAATTTGCTACATATCGCATAAATTCAAACAACTTTCAACAATACTTTTTATATTTTTGCTGAATTTTGTAACAATTAAACTTTTACATTTACGAAAAATAATAATGATTAACAACTCTAATCAAGCGAGTGTTTAAATTTTACTTATAAATGCTGAAACTTCCTTCACAACTATTGGTCCATCCAGTGTTTGTACATTTACATTTCTCTTAAGATATAAACTATTTTAAACTTAAATAAAATAATTAAATAAATAATAAGTTATAATAATTGTATTTTCGATCTTTGCTCCTGCTGGGGTCTACGTAAGTCAAAGTGGATGTTTTGTCTATATAGTTCACGGTTTTTGTATTATAAATTCTTTTTAAAAGTTTCCCAATTAAGAGAGAACCATTGTTCCAAATCCAAAAAAATTTTGTAATTGAGTTTTAGAATCTCACCAGTATTTCAGATACTTGCATTTCTTCTACATCCGACTTCCTCGTAAGGGACATCTTTAAAGTTAAATCGAAACTCCATCCTTTCTATTTTATTTCGATATTCCTGGCTGTATCTTTTCAGTATGAAAACCGCCTCAAGGGGAAAATATTGGCAATTATCTCAAAACATTACTGAAATTATAGGTTTGCAGATCTTTGTGCATTTTAAAACACGTAGAAAAAAGATACGGCTTTATTTGTAAGTAAATATTTCGGCATTTATTACGACCGTTTGCAGTAAGGTTGCCATTGTCATTGTAAAGTTTCGCAATCACTATAAAGCTCATTGGGAACTGATTGCCAGCACGTCCCTGACCTTTCTTCTGCCCATTCATTACTCGAAAGAACATAATTTCGTGAATAAAATCATAAGACTATGTTGCGATGCCCTCAGAGATAAAATTGAGAAGCGAGGGGAGTTAATTGTAGGTTGCGTTTGCAAAATTTCCAAAATTCATAATTAATTGAGCCGCGTTGATTATGCTGGAGACGAAACGTGACGGATCGCTAATCATAGAGTACATTTTGTATAAGTGCTCCCTTGTAGGAAGTAGTTCATATTTAGACCACTATAATAAGCTGGCGCTTGGTTCTTAGGTAGAAATTGTGTATTCGTCGTCTATAAAACATCAGGCACTGTCGCTATCCCTCATCGGGGACATAGATCGCGGCCTACCCGTTTCAACATTAGAAAATCTAATTAGCACGCTTTCTTGAACGCCCTATTTACATTTGTTGTTATTTATACTGTATATTAAAAAGTAGTAATAAATAACAAAATAATGAAGCAACCCTATGAGTCAGCGGAAGTCCAAGGGTCGATGTTTTTGAAAATGACCTGGGAACACTTTCACCCTCCCTCGTCCTCGGTCTCTTGGCAAGGGCCGCAGCCCCCAAGTGTCAGTTTATAAAATATTACCTATATCAGGCAATGAGCTGTCACTGCTAAATATCGCGCTGTCTTACAAGGTTAGTTTATTTACTGATGTCTAAAATATACGCAAACTAGCCTTATTATAAATTAATAAAACCTTCTTAGCCACAAACAAAACATTTTACTCATGCCCTGGTGTACATTTCGATTGTAAAGTAATCATCTTCAGAGGAAATTGTTAATCAGGCATAGTAATTTTCTCTGAAGTTGATTTCTTTGCAAAAAAGTACATCAGGGTAATAATTTTGGTTCTTGTCGTTTACGAGGTTTTATTTATTTTTAATGAAAAATTATACCACAGTAACTCCAAGGCGTTAATCTAGCGTTATTTTTCTTTCAATGCAGCTCCAACCTTTGCAAACCATTTAGGCCTACTCTATTTCGCCATTATTCTTACAAAGGCTTCATCTTTAAACCCGTAAAAATGCTATTCACAAAGTGATTGGCGGTATTTAGTGTTCGCGCTCGCTTGCGTACAGACGTGCAATTGCGAGACGTTTACAAGGCGCAACAAGACAAAGAAACTACCTTTGAATATATCCAAACTAAACGAACCTTGTTTTGTTGCAGGCATTTGTGGCGTGGGCGGCTGTTGCTGCGGTCCGCGGACAAGATGACGACAGCCTGTCGGACGAAACCCGCCCTTACAAGTTTGCTTTCAACATCGAAGGATATCAGCATCGCTCAGAGGAGAAAGGTAAAATAATCCGGTGGCTTCAAGGTTAGGCGGAAGCAGACGTTGTTAGATGATGCAGCTTTGCTACTTTCAATTTACACTTTACATAGAACCGCTCAGATTTATTTCTTCATTCAACAAACAGAATTTAAACGAACAAAGACCAAACTATTCGACGCGTGACTTTCGCTCTACACGCCTTCATTTTGTCTCATGCTGTGATACTAGATACAAGGAGCAGTTACGTTATAAACAGCAAATAGACGCACCCCGAAAGAGAGTACATACTTTATGTCTACCTCAGGCGCCCTTGCCCTTGCCTACGCGATACCATGACTTCCTCTATTCCGAGAATCAGATGTTCATTGCCTTTTAACTAGTGTCACCTAATTCCATATATATTCTTATTCTTACAAAAGGTGGGACAAGAGAACCTAACGTAATATTGTAAAGATACCCTGAGAACCTAACGTAATATTGTAAAGATACCCAGAGAACCAAACGCCATCATCTACCAGGGAGGAGGCTTCATATCTCTGTCTTACCGTACTAAAATATTACATGATTTTGTAACAGCATGTACAGAGTCGATAAATTACGTTTTACTCCTGAGTGCATCTCTTAAAATGATGTATCCCAAACCAAGTCATGTCCCCACGCAAGTATTGCTACCCATTTCTCAAATACGTGGGTAGTTTAATTATGTTTTCAAGCACCAACCGCGACTAGTACATTCTTCATATCCAAACACTCTGATAACGTCTACCTAAAGTTTCGACCTTTCTCAACTCAGCCACCGCCCAACATCATATTTAAGATGGGTAGAATAATGCCTTGAGCTCGCCTTATATCTATCAAACTCATACAAGATAATTAGAGTATCCATACACTTTATGATTTTATTAAGTGAAATACACATATTGTTGATATTACCAAATAAAAATATGTAAACAATGCTATTTTCAACCTGTAATAGGTACTTCTTGGGTGAAATACAGCCTTGATATACGCCACCCAAGCTAGTCTTCTTCTTCAAGGCGAGAAGCAAATGTAAACGGTTGGGGTAGGGTTAACGGACAGAAGGAACGAAGAGAATAGGAAGTTGAGAGAGTAGAGGCAGTGGAGGATAAAGAAGGAACAGAGGCAGCGCGTAAAGAAGGTGGACGGTAAGCGTAGTGAAGGGTGGATTCAGCAGAGAGTATATACCAGTGGAGGATAAAGAAGGAATAGAGGCAGCGCGTACAGAAGGTGGACGGTAAGCGTAGTGAAGGGTAGATTCAGCAGAGAGTATATACCAGTGGAGGATAAAGAAGGTTGGGTGAGGATGGTTGAGGGTAGGAACGAAGAAGGTTAGAGTCACTGAAGGGTAAGGGCGGTGGAGAGTAGAGAACGGTGGAAGTATGGACAATGGCGAAGAATAGATGAGATAAAAAGTAACACCAAAAGAGAAGTTACGGTGAAGGATATAGAGAGCGGAGGCTAAAGAGAACTGAGAGTAGGGATGGGGGACAGACCGGGTGTGTGATAGGTTAGGTTAGGAATGGCGGAGAATATAGTCGATGTAGGGTGAGAATGGTAAAGAGTAGAGGAGAAGAGAATAAAGACGATGGAGTGTAGGAATGACAAGGGATAAAGAATGTGGTGAGTAAGAACGACGGATGATAGAGATGGAGGAGGGTAAGGATGGTAAAGGGTAGGGGAGCAGAGAATAAAGACGATGGAGTGTAGGAATGACAAGGGATAAAGAATGTGGTGAGTAAGAACGACGGAAGATAGAGATGGAGGAGGGTAAGAATGGTAAAGGGTAGGGGAGCAGAGAATAAAGACGATGGAGTGTAGGAATGACAAGGGACAAAGAATGTGGTGAGTAAGAACGACGGAAGATAGAGATGGAGGAGGGTAAGAATGGTAAAGGGTAGGGGAGCAGAGAATAAAGACGATGGAATGAAGTAATGACAAGGTATAAAGAATGTGGTGAGTAAGAACGACGGATGATAGAGATGGAGGAGGGTAAGGATGGTAAAGGGTAGGGGAGCAGAGAATAAAGACGATGGAATGAAGTAATGACAAGGGATAAAGAATGTGGTGAGTAAGAACGACGGATGATAGAGATGGAGGAGGGTAAGGATGGTAAAGGGTAGGGGAGCAGAGAATAAAGACGATGGAATGAAGTAATGACAAGGGATAAAGAATGTGGTGAGTAAGAACGACGGATGATAGAGATGGTGGAGGGTAAGGATGGTAAAGGGTAGGGGAGCAGAGAATAAAGACGATGGAATGAAGTAATGACAAGGGATAAAGAATGTGGTGAGTAAGAACGACGGATGATAGAGATGGAGGAGGGTAAGAATGGTAAAGGGTAGGGGAGCAGAGAATAAAGACGATGGAATGAAGTAATGACAAGGGATACAGAATGTGGTGAGTAAGAACGACGGATGATAGAGATGGAGGAGGGTAAGGATGGTAAAGGGTAGGGGAGCAGAGAATAAAGACGATGGAATGAAGTAATGACAAGGGATAAAGAATGTGGTGAGTAAGAACGACGGAAGATAGAGATGGAGGAGGGTAAGGATGGTAAAGGGTAGGGGAGCAGAGAATAAAGACGATGGAATGAAGTAATGACAAGGGATAAAGAATGTGGTGAGTAAGAACGACGGAAGATAGAGATGGTGGAGGGTAAGAATGGTAAAGGGTAGGGGAGCAGAGAATAAAGACGATGGAATGAAGTAAAGACAAGAGATAAAGAATGTGGTGAGTAAGAACGACGGATGATAGAGATGGTGGAGGGTAAGAATGGTAAAGGGTAGGGGAGCAGAGAATAAAGACGATGGAATGAAGTAATGACAAGGGATAAAGAATGTGGTGAGTAAGAACGACGGATGATAGAGATGGTGGAGGGTAAGAATGGTAAAGGGTAGGGGAGCAGAGAATAAAGACGATGGAATGAAGTAAAGACAAGAGATAAAGAATGTGGTGAGTAAGAACGACGGATGATAGAGATGGTGGAGGGTAAGAATGGTAAAGGGTAGGGGAGCAGAGAATAAAGACGATGGAATGAAGTAATGACAAGGGATAAAGAATGTGGTGAGTAAGAACGACGGATGATAGAGATGGTGGAGGGTAAGAATGGTAAAGGGTAGGGGAGCAGAGAATAAAGACGATGGAATGAAGTAAAGACAAGAGATAAAGAATGTGGTGAGTAAGAACGACGGATGATAGAGATGGTGGAGGGTAAGGATGGTAAAGGGTAGGGGAGCAGAGAATAAAGACGATGGAATGAAGTAATGACAAGGGATAAAGAATGTGGTGAGTAAGAACGACGGATGATAGAGATGGTGGAGGGTAAGAATGGTAAAGGGTAGGGGAGCAGAGAATAAAGACGATGGAATGAAGTAAAGACAAGAGATAAAGAATGTGGTGAGTAAGAACGACGGATGATAGAGATGGTGGAGGGTAAGGATGACAGAGAGTAAGCAGAGATCATGTGATGTATAGATTTTGGAAACGTCATAGTTGTGTTACGAGAATTTCTTTTCTCTAGTAGACCTATTTTTCAAAAAGAGTTTATTGCCTTCAAAAAGAGTTTATTGCCTTCAAAAAGAGTTTATTGCCTTCAAAAAGAGTTTATTGCCTTCAAAAAGAGTTTATTGCCTTCAAAAAGAGTTTATTGCCTTCAAAAAGAGTTTATTGCCTTCAAAAAGAGTTTATAAAGAGGGGTAACTTTGTAACATTGACTTGCACCAACCTAATAAGGGGAAATAAGGGGAAATTTTTAAAAACGTACATAAACAAAAAGGACAGAGATAAAACGTAGGTAAAATAAACTTACAAAGACAAAACGTGCAGAGACCAAACAAAACAGATACAAAGCGTACAGATACAAAACGTACAGACACAAAAAGAACAGAATCAAAGAACACAGATAATATCAACAGCAACAAAACGTAGAGAGACGAAAGGTACAGAGACAGAGACAAAAGGTACAGAGACAGAGACAAAAGGTACAGAGACAGAGACAAAAGGTACAGAGACAGAGACAAAAGGTACAGAGACAGAGACAAAAGGTACAGAGACAGAGACAAAAGGTACAGAGACAGAGACAAAAGGTACAAAGACAGAGACAAAAGGTACAGAGACAGAGACAAAAGGTACAGAGACAGAGACAAAAGGTACAGAGACAGAGACAAAAGGTACAGAGACAGAGACAAAAGGTACAGAGACAGAGACAAAAGGTACAGAGACAGAGACAAAAGGTACAGAGACAGAGACAAAAGGTACAGAGACAGAGACAAAAGGTACAGAGACAGAGACAAAAGGTACAGAGACAGAGACAAAAGGTACAGAGACAGACACAAAAGGTACAGAGACTAATCGTTCAGGGACAAAACGAACAGAAACAAAGCGTACAGAGACAAAAAGAACAGAATCAAAGGACACAGATAATATCAACAGCAACAAAACGTAGAGAGACGAAAGGTACAGAGACAGAGACAAAAGGTACAGAGACAGAGACAAAAGGTACAGAGACAGAGACAAAAGGTACAGAGACAGAGACAAAAGGTACAGAGACAGAGACAAAAGGTACAAAGACAGAGACAAAAGGTACAGAGACAGAGACAAAAGGTACAGAGACAGAGACAAAAGGTACAGAGACAGAGACAAAAGGTACAGAGACAGAGACAAAAGGTACAGAGACAGAGACAAAAGGTACAGAGACAGAGACAAAAGGTACAGAGACAGAGACAAAAGGTACAGAGACAGAGACAAAAGGTACAGAGACAGAGACAAAAGGTACAGAGACAGAGACAAAAGGTACAGAGACAGAGACAAAAGGTACAGAGACAGAGACAAAAGGTACAGAGACAGAGACAAAAGGTACAGAGACAGAGACAAAAGGTACAGAGACAGAGACAAAAGGTACAGAGACAGAGACAAAAGGTACAGAGACAGAGACAAAAGGTACAGAGACAGAGACAAAAGGTACAGAGACAGAGACAAAAGGTACAGAGACAGAGACAAAAGGTACAGAGACAGACACAAAAGGTACAGAGACTAATCGTTCAGGGACAAAACGAACAGAAACAAAGCGTACAGAGACAAAAGGTACAGAGACAGAGACAAAAGGTACAGAGACAGAGACAAAAGGTACAGAGACAGAGACAAAAGGTACAGAGACAGAGACAAAAGGTACAGAGACAGAGACAAAAGGTACAGAGACAGAGACAAAAGGTACAGAGACAGAGACAAAAGGTACAGAGACAGAGACAAAAGGTACAGAGACAGAGACAAAAGGTACAGAGACAGAGACAAAAGGTACAGAGACAGAGACAAAAGGTACAGAGACAGAGACAAAAGGTACAAAGACAGAGACAAAAGGTACAGAGACAGAGACAAAAGGTACAGAGACAGAGACAAAAGGTACAGAGACAGAGACAAAAGGTACAGAGACAGAGACAAAAGGTACAGAGACAGAGACAAAAGGTACAGAGACAGAGACAAAAGGTACAGAGACAGAGACAAAAGGTACAGAGACAGAGACAAAAGGTACAGAGACAGAGACAAAAGGTACAGAGACAGAGACAAAAGGTACAGAGACAGAGACAAAAGGTACAGAGACAGAGACAAAAGGTACAGAGACAGAGACAAAAGGTACAGAGACAGAGACAAAAGGTACAGAGACAGAGACAAAAGGTACAGAGACAGAGACAAAAGGTACAGAGACAGAGACAAAAGGTACAGAGACAGAGACAAAAGGTACAAAGACAGAGACAAAAGGTACAGAGACAGAGACAAAAGGTACAGAGACAGAGACAAAAGGTACAGAGACAGAGACAAAAGGTACAGAGACAGAGACAAAAGGTACAGAGACAGAGACAAAAGGTACAGAGACAGAGACAAAAGGTACAGAGACAGAGACAAAAGGTACAGAGACAGAGACAAAAGGTACAGAGACAGAGACAAAAGGTACAGAGACAGAGACAAAAGGTACAGAGACAGAGACAAAAGGTACAAAGACAGAGACAAAAGGTACAGAGACAGAGACAAAAGGTACAGAGACAGAGACAAAAGGTACAGAGACAGAGACAAAAGGTACAGAGACAGAGACAAAAGGTACAGAGACAGAGACAAAAGGTACAGAGACAGAGACAAAAGGTACAGAGACAGAGACAAAAGGTACAGAGACAGAGACAAAAGGTACAGAGACAGAGACAAAAGGTACAGAGACAAAAGGTACAGAGACAGAGACAAAAGGTACAGAGACAGAGACAAAAGGTACAGAGACAGAGACAAAAGGTACAGAGACAGAGACAAAAGGTACAGAGACAGAGACAAAAGGTACAGAGACAGAGACAAAAGGTACAGAGACAGAGACAAAAGGTACAGAGACAGAGACAAAAGGTACAGAGACAGAGACAAAAGGTACAGAGACAGAGACAAAAGGTACAGAGACAGAGCCAAAAGGTACAGAGACAGAGACAAAAGGTACAGAGACAGAGACAAAAGGTACAGAGACAGAGACAAAAGGTACAGAGACAGAGACAAAAGGTACAGAGACAGAGACAAAAGGTACAGAGACAGAGACAAAAGGTACAGAGACAGAGACAAAAGGTACAGAGACAGAGACAAAAGGTACAGAGACAGAGACAAAAGGTACAGAGACAGAGACAAAAGGTACAGAGACAGAGACAAAAGGTACAGAGACAGAGACAAAAGGTACAGAGACAGAGACAAAAGGTACAGAGACAGAGACAAAAGGTACAGAGACAGAGACAAAAGGTACAGAGACAGAGACAAAAGGTACAGAGACAGAGACAAAAGGTACAGAGACAGAGACAAAAGGTACAGAGACAGAGACAAAAGGTACAGAGACAGAGACAAAAGGTACAGAGACAGAGACAAAAGGTACAGAGACAGAGACAAAAGGTACAGAGACAGAGACAAAAGGTACAGAGACAGAGACAAAAGGTACAGAGACAGAGACAAAAGGTACAGAGACAGAGACAAAAGGTACAGAGACAGAGACAAAAGGTACAGAGACAAAAGGTACAGAGACAGAGACAAAAGGTACAGAGACAGAGACAAAAGGTACAGAGACAGAGACAAAAGGTACAGAGACAGAGACAAAAGGTACAGAGACAGAGACAAAAGGTACAGAGACAGAGACAAAAGGTACAGAGACAGAGACAAAAGGTACAGAGACAGAGACAAAAGGTACAGAGACAGAGACAAAAGGTACAGAGACAGAGACAAAAGGTACAGAGACAGAGACAAAAGGTACAGAGACAGAGACAAAAGGTACAGAGACAGAGACAAAAGGTACAGAGACAGAGACAAAAGGTACAGAGACAGAGACAAAAGGTACAGAGACAGAGACAAAAGGTACAGAGACAGAGACAAAAGGTACAGAGACAGAGACAAAAGGTACAGAGACAGAGACAAAAGGTACAGAGACAGAGACAAAAGGTACAGAGACAGAGACAAAAGGTACAGAGACAGACACAAAAGGTACAGAGACTAATCGTTCAGGGACAAAACGAACAGAAACAAAGCGTACAGAGACAAAACGTATAAATAAAATAAACAGAAAAAATGAGCAGAAAAAAGTACAGTGACCATACGTGCAAGGTCACTGGAATTTTTGCCATTATTTTAGCAGCGCTTTACTTACTATACGAGAGAAAGAGAGTGGGATAAAGAGAAATTGTATCTCTCTTGTCAACTTGTCAGTGTAGTACATTAAATATCAAAATAATTGCTACTTATAATTATTTTTTCGAAACCAATTTACTTCTATTGTTGCTAGTTTCCAATAACTGGTCTTACTTTATCCATGAGAAATGGGTATCTTGTACGATATTAGTGTTAATGGATGTTTCTTTGTACAGACACAGACGGCATCATCATGGGAGAATTCGGCTTCGTAACTGGGGACGGGGTGTACCACGTGACTGTGTATGCTACAGATAAAGATGGCGACTTCAAGATACTCAGCATGAAGAGTTACTACGTGGGACTGCGTAAGTAGGCTAACCATTTGTTGGTTCAGATTCCTTCAGAAATGCTCTACAATATCCTATCCCCCTCTACAGACTGCAAACTCTATACAATATCCTCTCCCCTTCTACTGACTGCAAACTCTATACAATATCCTCTCCCCCTCTACTGACTGCAAACTCTATACAATATCCTATCCCCCTCTACTGACTGCAAACTCTATACAATATCCTCTCCCCCTCTACTGACTGCAAACTCTATACAATATCCTCTCCCGCACTACTGACTGCAAACTCTATACAATATCATTTCCCCCACTACTGACTGCAAACTCTATACAATATCCTATCCCCCTCTACTGACTGCAAACTCTATACAATATCCTCTCCCCCTCTACTGACTGCAAACTCTATACAATATCCTCTCCCCCACTACTGACTGCAAACTCTATACAATATCCTCTCCCCCACTACTGACTGCAAACTCTATACAATATCCTATCCCCCTCTACAGACTGCAAACTCTATACAATATCCTCTCCCCCACTACTGACTGCAAACTCTATACAATATCCTCTCCCCCTCTACAGACTGCAAACCCTATACAATATCCTCTCCCCCTCTACTGACTGCAAACTCTATACAATATCCTCTCCCCTTCTACTGACTGCAAACTCTATACAATATCCTCTCCCCCTCTATTGACTGCAAACTCTATACAATATCCTATCCCCCTCTACTGACTGCAAACTCTATACAATATCCTCTCCCCCTCTACTGACTGCAAACTCTATACAATATCCTATCCCCCTCTACTGACTGCAAACTCTATACAATATCCTCTCCCCCTCTACTGACTGCAAACTCTATACAATATCCTATCCCCCTCTACTGACTGCAAACTCTATACAATATCCTCTCCCCCTCTACTGACTGCAAACTCTATACAATATCCTCTCCCCTTCTACTGACTGCAAACTCTATACAATATCCTCTCCCCCTCTACTGACTGCAAACTCTATACAATATCCTCTCCCCTTCTACTGACTGCAAACTCTATACAATATCCTCTCCCCCTCTACTGACTGCAAACTCTATACAATATCCTCTCCCCCTCTACTGACTGCAAACTCTATACAATATCCTCTCCCCCTCTACTGACTGCAAACTCTATACAATATCCTCTCCCCCTCTACTGACTGCAAACTCTATACAATATCCTCTCCCCTTCTACTGACTGCAAACTCTATACAATATCCTCTCCCCCTCTACTGACTGAAAACTCTATACAATATCCTCTCCCCTTCTACTGACTGCAAACTCTATACAATATCCTCTCCCCCTCTACTGACTGCAAACTCTATACAATATCCTCTCCCCCTCTACTGACTGCAAACTCTATACAATATCCTATCCCCCTCTACTGACTGCAAACTCTATACAATATCCTCTCCCCTTCTACTGACTGCAAACTCTATACAATATCCTCTCCCCCTCTACTGACTGCAAACTCTATACAATATCCTATCCCCCTCTACTGACTGCAAACTCTATACAATATCCTCTCCCCCTCTACTGACTGCAAACTCTATACAATATCCTCTCCCCCACTACTGACTGCAAACTCTATACAATATCATTTCCCCCACTACTGACTGCAAACTCTATACAATATCCTATCCCCCTCTACTGACTGCAAATTCTATACAATATCCTCTCCCCATCTACTGACTGCAAACTCTATACAATATCCTCTCCCCCACTACTGACTGCAAACTCTATACAATATCCTCTCCCCCACTACTGACTGCAAACTCTATACAATATCCTATCCCCCTCTACAGACTGCAAACTCTATACAATATCCTCTCCCCTTCTACTGACTGCAAACTCTATACATTATCCCCTCCCCCTCTACTGACTGCAAACTCTATACAATATCCTATCCCCCTCTACTGACTGCAAACTCTATACAATATCCTCTCCCCCTCTACTGACTGCAAACTCTATACAATATCCTCTCCCGCACTACTGACTGCAAACTCTATACAATATCATTTCCCCCACTACTGACTGCAAACTCTATACAATATCCTATCCCCCTCTACTGACTGCAAACTCTATACAAAATCCTCTCCCCCTCTACTGACTGCAAACTCTATACAATATCCTCTCCCCCACTACTGACTGCAAACTCTATACAATATCCTCTCCCCCACTACTGACTGCAAACTCTATACAATATCCTATCCCCCTCTACAGACTGCAAACTCTATACAATATCCTCTCCCCCACTACTGACTGCAAACTCTATACAATATCCTCTCCCCCTCTACAGACTGCAAACCCTATACAATATCCTCTCCCCCTCTACTGACTGCAAACTCTATACAATATCCTCTCCCCCTCTACTGACTGCAAACTCTATACAATATCCTCTCCCCCACTACTGACTGCAAACTCTATACAATATCCTCTCCCCCACTACTGACTGCAAACTCTATACAATATCCTCTCCCCCTCTACTGACTGCAAACTCTATACAATATCCTCTCCCCCACTACTGACTGCAAACTCTATACAATATCCTATCCCCCTCTACTGACTGCAAACTCTATACAATATCCTCTCCCCCTCTACTGACTGCGAACTCTATACAATATCCTCTCCCCCACTACTGACTGCAAACTCTATAAAATATCCTCTCCCCCACTACTGACTGCAAACTCTATACAATATCCTCTCCCCCTCTACAGACTGCAAACTCTATACAATATCCTCTCCCCCACTACTGACTGCAAACTCTATACAATATCCTCTCCCCCTCTACAGACTGCAAACCCTATACAATATCCTCTCCCCCTCTACAGACTGCAAACTCTATACAATATCCTCTCCCCCTCTACTGACTGCAAACTCTATACAATATCCTCTCCCCCACTACTGACTGCAAACTCTATACAATATCCTCTCCCCCACTACTGACTGCAAACTCTATACAATATCCTCTCCCCCTCTACAGACTGCAAACTCTATACAATATCCTCTCCCCCACTACTGACTGCAAACTCTATACAATATCCTCTCCCCCTCTACAGACTGCAAATCCTATACAATATCCTCTCCCCCTCTACAGACTGCAAACTCTATACAATATCCTCTCCCCCTCTACTGACTGCAAACTCTATACAATATCCTCTCCCCCTCTACAGACTGCAAACCCTATACAATATCCTCTCCCCCTCTACAGACTGCAAACTCTATACAATATCCTCTCCCCCTCTACAGACTGCAAACTCTATACAATATCATCTCCCCCACTACTGACTGCAAACTCTATACAATATCCTCTCCCCCTCTACAGACTGCAAACCCTATACAATATCCTCTCCCCCTCTACAGACTGCAAACTCTATACAATATCCTCTCCCCCTCTACTGACTGCAAACTCTATACAATATCCTCCCCCCCACTACTGACTGCAAACTCTATACAATATCCTCTCCCCCACTACTGACTGCAAACTCTATACAATATCCTCTCCCCCTCTACTGACTGCAAACTCTATACAATATCCTCTCCCCCACTACTGACTGCAAACTCTATACAATATCCTCTCCCCCTCTACAGACTGCAAACTCTATACAATATCCTCTCCCCCACTACTGACTGCAAACTCTCTACAACATACAACATCATCTCCTCCTCCATTTGACTGCAAACTCTTTACAATATCCTATCCCCCTCTACTGACTGCAAACTCT
Source organism: Prosapia bicincta (assembly GCA_036971475.1). Taxonomy (NCBI): domain Eukaryota; kingdom Metazoa; phylum Arthropoda; class Insecta; order Hemiptera; family Cercopidae; genus Prosapia; species Prosapia bicincta. The sequence continues at coordinate 64,087 of JBAIZL010000150.1, forward strand.
ATACAATATCCTCTCCCCCTCTACTGACTGCAAACTCTATACAATATCCTCTCCCCCACTACAGACTGCAAACTCTCTACAACCTACAATATCATCTCCTCCTCCATTTGACTGCAAACTCTATACAATATCCTATTCCCCTCTACTGACTGCAAACTCTATACAATATCCTCTCCCCCACTACAGACTGCAAACTCTCTACAACCTACAATATCATCTCCTCCTCCATTTGACTGCAAACTCTATACAATATCCTATTCCCCTCTACTGACTGCAAACTCTATACAATATCCTCTCCCCCACTACAGACTGCAAACTATCTACAACATACAATATCATCTCCTCCTCCATTTGACTGCAAACTCTATACAATATCTTATCCCCCTCTACAGACTGCAAACTCTATGCAATATCCTATCCCCCTCTACAGACTGCAAACTCTCTACAACATACAATATCATCTCCTCCTCCATTTGACTGCAAACTCTATACAATATCCTATCCCCCTCTACTGACTGCAAACTCTATACAATATCCTATCCCCCTCTACAGACTGCAAACTCTCTACAACATACAATATCATCTCCTCCTCCATTTGACTGCAAACTCTTTACAATATCCCCCCCTCTAACTGACGGCAAACTCTCTACAACATACAATATCCTCTCCCCCTCTACTGACTGCAAACTCTCTACAACATACAATATCATCTCCTCCTCCATTTGACTGCAAACTCTCTACAACATACAATATCATCTCCTCCTCTACTGACGGCAAACTCTCTACAACATACAATATCCTCTCCCCCTCTACTGACTGCAAACTCTCTACAACATACAATATCATGTCCTCCTCCATTTGACTGCAAACTCTCTACAACCTACAATATCATCTCCTCCTCCATTTGACTGCAAACTCTATACAATATCCTCTCCCCCTCTACTGACTGCAAACTCTCTACAACATACAATATCATCTCCTCCTCCATTTGACTGCAAACTCTTTACAATATCCTCTCCCCCTCTAACTGATGCCAAACTCTCTACAATATCCTCCCCCTCTAACTGACGGCAAACTCTCTACAACATACAATATCATCTCCTCCTCCATTTGACTGCAAACTCTTTACAATATCCTCTCCCCCTCTACTGACTGCAAACTCTCCACAATATCCTCCCCCTCTAACTGACTCCAAACTCTCCACAATATCCTCCCCCTCTAACTGACTCCAAACTCTCCGCAATATCCTCCCCCTCTAACTGACTCCAAACTCTCCACAATATCCTCCCCCTCTAACTGACTCCAAACTCTCCACAATATCCTCCCCCTCTAACTGACTCCAACTCTCCGCAATATCCTCCCCCTCTAACTGACTCCAAACTCTCCACAATATCCTCCCCCTCTAACTGACTCCAAACTCTCCACAATATCCTCCCCCTCTAACTGACTCCAAACTCTCCGCAATATCCTCCCCCTCTAACTGACTCCAAACTCTCCACAATATCCTCCCCCTCTAACTGACTCCAAACTCTCCACAATATCCTCCCCCTCTAACTGACTCCAAACTCTCCACAATATCCTCCCCCTCTAACTGACTCCAAACTCTCCGCAATATCCTCCCCCCCTCTAACTGACTCCAAACTCTCCGCAATATCCTCCCCCTCTAACTGACTCCAAACTCTCCACAATATCCTCCCCCTCTAACTGACTCCAAACGCTCAAGTTCATATAATTAAATAATACCTTTTAATGTAAAAAAAATTGTATTATATTTAATTCTTTTTAATGTTAAATAATTTATCGCTATCACGAACATAAATAATTTTTTAACTGGACTTAGAAGTATACAAATATTAACATATTAGTGCAATATTGCTGCATTGTTATCCAATACTGAGCTATTGTTAAGTTTTTAAGTAGATTTCATTGCGAAGTCAGTTCTTTTAAAATGAATTACAAAACTTGCCTCCGACAGTCAAGAAAGCTACGTCATGAAACGTAATAGAAATCCTGAATTTTGTGTTCCATGATGGATTAAATATAAACTGTAATATGGCAAATTGCACGAACCTTAAATAAAATAAATTGTAAATAACTCGCAAATTAAAAATAAATAACGTAAATTTTAAATAAAAAAAATATTTGTCGGTGTAATGACATAGCACCTCAAACAAAATCATTGTCTCCTCAGTGAGTCACTGATGGACCCTAGTGTTGCCGAAAACATTTGGTCTCAGTTAAGAAACAAAATTGTATACATTCGTATGAGAAGTGATATTTCAAGCATTTTACTTTATACACTTCAATAAAATTTGAACTAATTTTTGACACTTAAAGATAAATATTGTACATAAATAAAGCATAGATCAGGTAAATATTTGCTTTCTGTGATCTCGTATTGAGCTTCAACACCCCTTCACAAGCTTTACTCCCAAGTTGTTTCTTTCTCTACGAAGAGAGAGAATCCGTCCCAGCTTCTAACCTGCTTCTCTTAGGGACTGCACAGCACTGAACATGCTAGAACTCACATTACATTTACTTATTGTTTAAATAATTATCTATGTATAAAATGTTTCGATTTTATCCTAATGTTTCGATTTTATCTTAATGTTTCGATTTTATCCCAAAGTTTCGATTTTATCCTAATGTTTCGGTTTTATCCTAATGTTTCGATTTTATCCTAATGTTTTAATTTTATCCTAAAGTTTCGATTATATCCCAATGGTTTGATTTTTCATCCTAATGTTTCGATTTTATCCTAATGTTTCGATTTTATCCCAATGTTTCGATTTTATTCTAATGTTTCGATTTTATCCTAATGTTTCGATTCTATCCTAATGTTTCATATTTGTCCATTTTATGTACTTCTCTGCTTCAACATTTTCATTTGCAGACACAAATTCAGAATTATTTACAAACTCTGTTGTTCCACAAAATCTGGTGTTTTTTCTCTAATTAGGTCTTTTAGTCGTCCTCGGATGAAGTTCTTGTGTACTCAATCGACCCTTTGGGCTAAATTTCTCTGTTTTATTTGGTTATGAAAGTAACGAGTAAACGTTTTGTTTGCATGCCTCGCTAAAGGCATTGGTAGATTCACCACGAAAATTCATGAACTACTTCTAGAGGTCTGTACCCTTTAAAGAAAGCGGCCATATTATATTTAGATTTGTGTGCTTAGTGAATTTAATAGAACATATATTGGGATAAAAAATGTAAACAAATATTGAAATTTTCATGTAACTCCCGTTTTATTATTTATCTCTTTTTATATCTTTTCTGTTTTACATAGGTTTTTGTTGCTTTTCTTGGATGGTATAAATAAAAAATACTAAACTTCTGAAAAAAAACAAACATACGGTTTTTATTTCTAAAGTAAATCTTCAGGCTTTAATTATTTTACATAAGTTTTAGTTA
>JBAIZL010000150.1:70000-95729 GCA_036971475.1 Prosapia bicincta
ATAGAAAGATCTCAAATAACGATGCATGAGTAAATAACATCATATTACACCACTGTACACTATAGAAAGATCTCAAATAACGATGCATGAGTAAATAACATCATATTACACCACTGTACACTATAGAAAGATCTCAAATAACGATGCATGAGTAAATAACATCATATTACACCACTGTACACTATAGAAAGATCTCAAATAACGATGCATGAGTAAATAACATCATATTACACCACTGTACACTATAGAAAGATCTCAAATAACGATGCATGAGTAAATAACATCATATTACACCACTGTACACTATAGAAAGATCTCAAATAACGATGCATGAGTAAATAACATCATATTACACCACTGTACACTATAGAAAGATCTCAAATAACGAAGCATGAGTAAATAACATCATATTACACCACTGTACACTATAGAAAGATCTCAAATAACCTCATATTACACCACTGTACACTATAGAAAGATCTAACGATGCATGAGTAAATAACATCATATTACACCACTGTACACTATAGAAAGATCTCAAATAACGATGCATGAGTAAATAACATCATATTACACCACTGTACACTATAGAAAGATCTCAAATAACGATGCATGAGTAAATAACATCATATTACACCACTGTACACTATAGAAAGATCTCAAATAACGATGCATGAGTAAATAACATCATATTACACCACTGTACAATATAGAAAGATCTAACGATGCATGAGTAAATAACATCATATTACACCACTGTACACTATAGAAAGATCTCAAATAACGAAGCATGAGTAAATAACATCATATTACACCACTGTACACTATAGAAAGATCTCAAATAACATCATATTACACCACTGTACACTATAGAAAGATCTCAAATAACGATGCATGAGTAAATAACATCATATTACACCACTGTACACTATAGAAAGATCTCAAATAACGAAGCATGAGTAAATAACATCATATTACACCACTGTACACTATAGAAAGATCTCAAATAACATCATATTACACCACTGTACACTATAGAAAGATCTCAAATAACGATGCATGAGTAAATAACATCATATTACACCACTGTACACTATAGAAAGATCTAACGATGCATGAGTAAATAACATCATATTACACCACTGTACACTATAGAAAGATCTCAAATAACGAAGCATGAGTAAATAACATCATATTACACCACTGTACACTATAGAAAGATCTCAAATAACGATGCATGAGTAAATAACATCATATTACACCACTGTACACTATAGAAAGATCTCAAATAACGATGCATGAGTAAATAACATCATATTACACCACTGTACACTATAGAAAGATCTCAAATAACGAAGCATGAGTAAATAACATCATATTACACCACTGTACACTATAGAAAGATCTCAAATAACGATGCATGAGTAAATAACATCATATTACACCACTGTACACTATAGAAAGATCTCAAATAACGAAGCATGAGTAAATAACATCATATTACACCACTGTACACTATAGAAAGATCTCAAATAACATCATATTACACCACTGTACACTATAGAAAGATCTAACGATGCATGAGTAAATAACATCATATTACACCACTGTACACTATAGAAAGATCTCAAATAACGATGCATGAGTAAATAACATCATATTACACCACTGTACACTATAGAAAGATCTAACGATGCATGAGTAAATAACATCATATTACACCACTGTACACTATAGAAAGATCTCAAATAACGATGCATGAGTAAATAACATCATATTACACCACTGTACACTATAGAAAGATCTAACGATGCATGAGTAAATAACATCATATTACACCACTGTACACTATAGAAAGATCTCAAATAACGATGCATGAGTAAATAACATCATATTACACCACTGTACACTATAGAAAGATCTCAAATAACGATGCATGAGTAAATAACATCATATTACACCACTGTACACTATAGAAAGATCTAACGATGCATGAGTAAATAACATCATATTACACCACTGTACACTATAGAAAGATCTCAAATAACGATGCATGAGTAAATAACATCATATTACACCACTGTACACTATAGAAAGATCTCAAATAACGATGCATGAGTAAATAACATCATATTACACCACTGTACACTATAGAAAGATCTAACGATGCATGAGTAAATAACATCATATTACACCACTGTACACTATAGAAAGATCTCAAATAACGAAGCATGAGTAAATAACATCATATTACACCACTGTACACTATAGAAAGATCTCAAATAACGATGCATGAGTAAATAACATCATATTACACCACTGTACACTATAGAAAGATCTCAAATAACGATGCATGAGTAAATAACATCATATTACACCACTGTACACTATAGAAAGATCTCAAATAACGAAGCATGAGTAAATAACATCATATTACACCACTGTACACTATAGAAAGATCTCAAATAACGATGCATGAGTAAATAACATCATATTACACCACTGTACACTATAGAAAGATCTCAAATAACGAAGCATGAGTAAATAACATCATATTACACCACTGTACACTATAGAAAGATCTCAAATAACATCATATTACACCACTGTACACTATAGAAAGATCTAACGATGCATGAGTAAATAACATCATATTACACCACTGTACACTATAGAAAGATCTCAAATAACGATGCATGAGTAAATAACATCATATTACACCACTGTACACTATAGAAAGATCTCAAATAACGATGCATGAGTAAATAACATCATATTACACCACTGTACACTATAGAAAGATCTAACGATGCATGAGTAAATAACATCATATTACACCACTGTACACTATAGAAAGATCTCAAATAACGATGCATGAGTAAATAACATCATATTACACCACTGTACACTATAGAAAGATCTAACGATGCATGAGTAAATAACATCATATTACACCACTGTACACTATAGAAAGATCTCAAATAACGAAGCATGAGTAAATAACATCATATTACACCACTGTACACTATAGAAAGATCTCAAATAACGATGCATGAGTAAATAACATCATATTACACCACTGTACACTATAGAAAGATCTCAAATAACGATGCATGAGTAAATAACATCATATTACACCACTGTACACTATAGAAAGATCTCAAATAACGATGCATGAGTAAATAACATCATATTACACCACTGTACACTATAGAAAGATCTCAAATAACGATGCATGAGTAAATAACATCATATTACACCACTGTACACTATAGAAAGATCTCAAATAACGAAGCATGAGTAAATAACATCATATTACACCACTGTACACTATAGAAAGATCTCAAATAACGATGCATGAGTAAATAACATCATATTACACCACTGTACACTATAGAAAGATCTCAAATAACGATGCATGAGTAAATAACATCATATTACACCACTGTACACTATAGAAAGATCTCAAATAACGAAGCATGAGTAAATAACATCATATTACACCACTGTACACTATAGAAAGATCTCAAATAACGATGCATGAGTAAATAACATCATATTACACCACTGTACACTATAGAAAGATCTCAAATAACGAAGCATGAGTAAATAACATCATATTACACCACTGTACACTATAGAAAGATCTCAAATAACATCATATTACACCACTGTACACTATAGAAAGATCTAACGATGCATGAGTAAATAACATCATATTACACCACTGTACACTATAGAAAGATCTCAAATAACGATGCATGAGTAAATAACATCATATTACACCACTGTACACTATAGAAAGATCTCAAATAACGATGCATGAGTAAATAACATCATATTACACCACTGTACACTATAGAAAGATCTAACGATGCATGAGTAAATAACATCATATTACACCACTGTACACTATAGAAAGATCTCAAATAACGAAGCATGAGTAAATAACATCATATTACACCACTGTACACTATAGAAAGATCTCAAATAACGATGCATGAGTAAATAACATCATATTACACCACTGTACACTATAGAAAGATCTCAAATAACGATGCATGAGTAAATAACATCATATTACACCACTGTACACTATAGAAAGATCTCAAATAACGATGCATGAGTAAATAACATCATATTACACCACTGTACACTATAGAAAGATCTCAAATAACGATGCATGAGTAAATAACATCATATTACACCACTGTACACTATAGAAAGATCTCAAATAACGAAGCATGAGTAAATAACATCATATTACACCACTGTACACTATAGAAAGATCTCAAATAACGATGCATGAGTAAATAACATCATATTACACCACTGTACACTATAGAAAGATCTCAAATAACGAAGCATGAGTAAATAACATCATATTACACCACTGTACACTATAGAAAGATCTCAAATAACGATGCATGAGTAAATAACATCATATTACACCACTGTACACTATAGAAAGATCTCAAATAACGAAGCATGAGTAAATAACATCATATTACACCACTGTACACTATAGAAAGATCTCAAATAACATCATATTACACCACTGTACACTATAGAAAGATCTAACGATGCATGAGTAAATAACATCATATTACACCACTGTACACTATAGAAAGATCTCAAATAACGATGCATGAGTAAATAACATCATATTACACCACTGTACACTATAGAAAGATCTCAAATAACGATGCATGAGTAAATAACATCATATTACACCACTGTACACTATAGAAAGATCTAACGATGCATGAGTAAATAACATCATATTACACCACTGTACACTATAGAAAGATCTCAAATAACGAAGCATGAGTAAATAACATCATATTACACCACTGTACACTATAGAAAGATCTCAAATAACGATGCATGAGTAAATAACATCATATTACACCACTGTACACTATAGAAAGATCTCAAATAACGATGCATGAGTAAATAACATCATATTACACCACTGTACACTATAGAAAGATCTCAAATAACGATGCATGAGTAAATAACATCATATTACACCACTGTACACTATAGAAAGATCTCAAATAACGATGCATGAGTAAATAACATCATATTACACCACTGTACACTATAGAAAGATCTCAAATAACGAAGCATGAGTAAATAACATCATATTACACCACTGTACACTATAGAAAGATCTCAAATAACGATGCATGAGTAAATAACATCATATTACACCACTGTACACTATAGAAAGATCTCAAATAACGAAGCATGAGTAAATAACATCATATTACACCACTGTACACTATAGAAAGATCTCAAATAACGATGCATGAGTAAATAACATCATATTACACCACTGTACACTATAGAAAGATCTCAAATAACGATGCATGAGTAAATAACATCATATTACACCACTGTACACTATAGAAAGATCTCAAATAACGATGCATGAGTAAATAACATCATATTACACCACTGTACACTATAGAAAGATCTCAAATAACGATGCATGAGTAAATAACATCATATTACACCACTGTACACTATAGAAAGATCTCAAATAACGATGCATGAGTAAGTAACATCATATTACACCACTGTACACTATAGAAAGATCTCAAATAACGATGCATGAGTAAATAACATCATATTACAATGAGCCCTCAAGAGTATTACATGAGTTTGCCCTCAAGAGTACACCTTTTTATTAGTTATTAAAGTAAAGATTAAATTTGAATTTGCATAAATATATTTGAAAGCATTAGTTATAACTCACTTTGTGTCCAGTTATAATAAATAAGTTATATTAAATTAATATGCTTGCCTTAATTATAAAGCAACCTAAAGGTGTGGCTATAGGTATTATAGGTCTTTGGAATTATTAATATAATATATAAGAAACAAAATTGTATATGGGTGTTATGTTACAGCTGGTGAGCCGACCACAACCCTCCCACCGCCGTCGCAAACCCCTCCGAGGCAAACCCCTGCCAAGAATCCAATCCAGCAACACCTAGACGGTCTAAAGGGCTGCAGCGGTTGTTTGATTCCTTTCAAAGGGACAGAAGAAAGTGATAAGCCTCCTAAGAATAACCAATTAAATCCAAGCCCTGGGCCTCAAAACGTTCCAAAAGCTCCGACCTTTACTGCTAGCAAGAAACCGAAAGAAAAACTTCCGGTGCAAGAAAATCCTGAAGTACAGTATCAACAGCCCGGGAAACCTCCAGTTTCGTCGGGAGTACATTTTACACCGTCCGCCGGACCGATTGGGGGTAATGTACCCTCGGGGGGCTCAAAGCCGACATCCGTACAAAATACTGGAAATAAACCTCCGACAAGCAAACCGGCCTATCCAGGTTCCGACCCTCTGTCACCAGGACGTCCTGCTTCTGCGCCGAATCGTCCCGATCCTCCGAAGTACATCGACGGTCTGCCTCCCGGCATGACAATGGAAGATCTCAAAGCACTATTTTACAAATTTAACTATACGCTGCGTTTCCACGGCCACCACGAGACCGGATACAGAAGCGGTGACAAAGAAGGCGGCTACTTTTTTAACGGTAGAGACGGATTCGGCAGAGACGTCAAGTATGTAGCGAATGAATTCGGGTTCCAGCCAAACATTTCTTTGGTCGACTTAGGGTTGAATTCACCCGACACGCCTAAAGAGAATACAGAGAAAGAGCTGAACGAGCTGAGAGGCAATGAGTTTAAGTGGTTCTACCAGATGTGAGCTTTGGCCAGGCTTTGCGCACTCCAATAAAAGCATTTTCCTCCCCAGACATCCCCCCCGCCGTCCCAGTAACAAACTTTAAGCATAAATATCTTCATACTGCTTTATCTATTTAATATTCACTTGTTATGGTATATTTCCGATAGGTTATTACTATGCTTAACCATCCTTTTATCAGAGCAACAAACCTATTGTTATACTTTTCATTACTTTATTGTCTGTCTCTTTTCTATAACTTTTCTGTTTTACTACTTTTTTTGTTGCTTTTCTTGGATGGTACAAATCAAAGATACTGAACTTCTTAAAAAAACGATCAAAAGTATATTTTTATTTTAAAAGTAATTATTGCGTAACTGAGTGAATACTTTTCAACTTACTGACGCGTTTAGAAACAATCTTTTCATTGACGTAGCCGATTCACTACTGCCGGCGATCGCTCAAGGTTGCAGGACGTATGATTTATGAGAGTGGAGGGGGTTTGGGTTTAGCGTATCGTTTACTATATAATGGAATAAGGTAACCCTGCTTAATTCAAATTGCCTCCATTATCACAAATAATACGTCCTTCAACCATGAGCGATCGCCGGCAGTAGCGGGTCGGCTTTGTCAATGAAACGATTTTTTCGAAACGTGTCAGTAAATAGGTTCACAATTATCCACTCAGTTACGCAATAATTACTTATAATTTAATTAGTGAATTCAAGATGATTACAGGTAACTTAAAATTTCATTTCTAAAGTATATATCCAGGCTTTATTCATTTTACTGAGGTTTTTATTTCAAATTCTAGTTATAAAATATGTGACTATGACATACGGTACGTATGTTGTGCCGACAAGTATTATTTAGCGTTAATTAACCTTACGTATTACAAATAATATATATAATGTACAAATGTAACAACTTTCTACAAATATCAAGTGTTTAGATTTTTATACAATTAGTTTGTTTTATTTATCCAGTTGTCTGATATTCGATCCATTTGCTCAGCACAAAACACTGTCAGGACTTGTAAAGATCCGGTCCAAAGGAACTGTGTGTTGAGACGATGGTGCCCGGATCTTCCAAGCATTGCACGTCCATGTAACAGGTTTGCATCTCCTGTTGTGTATCAGATCCTTCTGGAGGGATTAGCTGGCTTGAGAGGTTTGGACATTCAGGAATTAAGGGTTAATTCATACACCCCCGGCAAAATTTTAAAATTAAATGTCATTTTACGCCATTAGAATCAGAAATAGTTTGCCGAAATGAGTGATTTAAAATTCTTAATATCTTCATCTTCACTAATATTTGTATACATTTGAGTACATCTTTCTGACATTTCAATATAATTTTTTCTTGACGCGTTTCGGAATAATTGTTGACGCATTCTCAATACTTAATAGTAGTACTCACCGTTTTAAACCTGATTAGGTATCTAGTAGCCAAGAAACACAAACTATCTGACAACTATCTTAGGACTAGAACCTTCAAGAATCTGAGAGGGCGAAGTCGTTGTGAGTGTTTTGTGGGAGCCAACAATGAATCTTTATGGACGATTAGCTCTTTTAAAGTTCCTCGGTTCTGTGATCGGGTCTTTATGTGCAACTCTTTGCTAACAGGGGCGCTGGTGGTTGGGGTTTTCAGTTTGTAAAATGACAGGTTTTTTACCAGTATGAAAATATTAGGTGTCTTTTTTAAATTCTTCATTCTACAAATTCTTGAATTACTATTGTTTCCAAACGAATGAATGAACGAAAATATGCGTCGATGAATGCGCCTGCTAGAAAGTTCTATTATTGTGTTGGACTCCATCGGCAACCGCGATTTGGCGGAGTGGTAGCAAATATTTTACAGCTAAGCTAATAGTTGTCATGTGGGGAATTGAATAATTTAATGTGTTTTATGCTAATTGTTTTTATCATCAAAACATTTACTAAATAAAAAAGTAACGGTAATTTTGAAATTTATTACCGATACGTTACAGGGATCTGTTTCAGGACCTAACGCTTCGGAAACACCTGTACAGCTCTGGTGTTAAAAGAGTTGCATACATTTGCAGGCGATAACGCTTCGGAAACACCTGTACAGCTGTGGTGTTAGAGTTGCAAGCATTTGCAGGCGTTAACGCTTCGGAAACACCTGTACGGCAGCGGTGTTAGAAGAGTTGCACGCATTTGCAGGCGTTAACGCTTCGGAAACACCTGTATGACAGCGGTGTTAGAAGAGTTGCACGCATTTGCAGGCGTTAACGCTTTGGAAACACCTGTACAGCTGTGGTGTTAGAGTTGCAAGCATTTGCAGGCGTTAACGCTTCGGAAACACCTATACAGCTGTGGTGTTGCAAGCATTTGCAGGCGTTAACGATTCGGAAATAGGCGTGCAGCTCACCCCCGATTTTAGCGTCGAAGTGGCAAGGTCGTCATTACCGAATCAAACTAATTTTAATCGAAAGTATATGACTTGAGAATTTTTCTGTACAAAGTTACCGCAAATTACCCCATCGGAACATATTTAAAATAACGAAAGTTGTCATTTTATATATTTTCTAAATTTAGTGAAATTTTAAGTTTAACTCGTCATATCCCGGCTGTTTTTGGGAATATTAGTTTGAAATTTTGACTGGAACATCTTTTGATAATGTACTATGTCAAAATTTCAACCTAATATACCCAAAAACAGCCGGGTTATGACGAGTTAAACAAAAATTTCACTAAATTTAGAAAATATAAAAAAAAACAACTTTCGTTATTTTAAATATGTTCCGATGGGGTGTAATTTGCGGTAACTTTGTACAGAAAAATTCTCAAGTCATATACTTTCGATTAAAATCAGTTTGATCCGATAATGACAACCTTGTCACTATTTCGATTTTTATATCGTTTTTTGGTGGGGAGCTGCACGCATAAAACACCTGTACGGCAGCGGTGTTAGAAGAGTTGCATGCATTTGCAGGCGTTACGCGAAAGAAATAAAGTAAATTAAAAGGTTTTAGTGTGTTTACTTACAATAACAATACTATATAAATAAAACACCATTGTTATTTGAGTCAAGATTCCTTTGTGTTAGAGAGATTGCGTGCGTTTACAGGCGTTCCGCCTGAATAAAATTAAGTGAATTAAAAGAGTTTTGTGTGTTCACTTACGAAACAACCTCTATGTATAAAAATTGAAGTCCTGACTGACTGATGCACTCAGGGCCGAAACTAATAATGGATAGAGACTTTAAACTTAAAGGGAGCCTTCTTTATACTACGCAGGTACGCATTGAGAAAAGACTTGGCAAAATTTTATTATAAAGAGTAGAAATCACAGAAAACCAATTAAACGTTTGCCAATTTATGATTTCATAGCTAACACATTAGAGAACAATTTATTCACATTAACGATAATATGGAAAAAAAGATAAGTTTAATAAAAACTAGGTCCATAAAATGCAATGTAATTAATTACAAAGCAACATATGTAGGGCAATCGGTGCGAAAATTTGATACAGGATATAAGACATACATAAGGGGTTTTTTTTAATATGAAAATAATTATTCAAATTATGCTATGCATTTGTTAAAAGAGGGCCATAAGGCGGAAGAAATGAAGAAGGCAATAAAAAATTCATTATAATAATTAAGGAGGGCGATCAAACATTTTAGAAAATTTAGAAGTTATAACTCAAAAGTATATATATATACAAAAGAAATGCTGCATAGATACTGTAACAACACCTGTGCAAAGCCATAGTATAGGCGGGATGCATTGTGTCATCAGCATATCGAACTTTGCATCCTTAATTCACCTATTTTGTATGCTGTTCCACAATATCGCCTACCTCCTGGTTCTTGCGGACGGGTTTATCGAAATTTTAGCTCTGGGCCCAGAACAACTTTGGTTAGAATATCAGACCCAGAGACAGTCCATAGAGAGACGAGGGAAAATATTGATTGGAAATCAGAAACCTTCGGAGAATGTTGAGCACCAATTATATATATATATATATATATATATATATATATATATATATATATATATATATATCCCTATATACCACTCAGGAAGCAGTGTTCTCACCTCGAGCTGGTGTTGTTGTCGTAATGGAGACCTTTACCAATGAAGTTGACGAGTTTCTAGTAGAACTGATAGCTACGAATCCGCCGCTCTACGATTCTCGACTTAAAACCTATAAGGGCAATGTTGTTCGAGATAATGTATGGGAGCATATTGGAAGGAAACTAAATGATACAAGTACCTAATATACTTTTATTTTTTACACAAATAGCACACATACACATTCTAAACACAAACCATAAATGAAGATTATTAATTATGTTTACACTCGCAGAGATTTATATAATAATATATTTCAGTTATTATAATTATAAGTAAGTAATCTATCTATGTTTAGAAATCGTCCCCTCCGAGTCAATGGACTCATGTTCTCAGTTGGCTTCGAGTTTCTTTCGTTGTAACTATAGACCTATTATGGAATTCCATTGTTTTCTAAATAAGCACGCCGTGGTTAATTATGGAAACAACATGGTGTAATATTCGAATCATCACATATTTCTAGTTTAATTGCTATTGGTGAATATAAAATTTGGAAGAGTTGACTCAGAAGTCCAAAAGAATTCTCTGTGATCGTCTTGTCCGGCAGTTGAAGGTAGCTTACCACGATCTCCTCTAGTATAGTTGTAGTAGGGTTTCATCTTGTGAACGTCTAATGCAGATGCATCATCACCAATTAAAAAATGTGGGGTCAAGATATCTGTCCCTAATAAAGATTCCGGTTGTGGCACATTAAATTGACCGCAAATAATTATTTCTCCCATAACTGACTTTTTAATTATACCGCTGTCTCCTCCCTTTCCAAACGAACCCACATCAACGAATTTTTAGTTAATACAGTGGAATAGAGTCTTTATGGTTAAAGAACATTGGCCCCCTATTTGGCGGAGTAGGTTAAACTTTATAAGCTGGCACTTGGTTGCTACTGGCACGGCGAGAAGGCGAGGGGAGGGTGGAGGTGCACGCAGGTCATTTTCAAAAACATCGACCCTTAGACTTCCGCTGAATCATAGGGTTAATTCAATACTTTTATACTTATTAATAGCCTTTAATATACAGTGAAAATAACAACAAACGTAAATAGGACGTTCCCGGAAGCGTGCTAATACGATTGTCTAAGGATTGTGACAGGTAGGCCGTAATGTATGGCCCCGATGAGGAATTTCTACAGTGGCTGATGTTTTCTAAACGACAAATACACAATTTCTACCTAAGAGCTAAGTGTGGGTTAATAAAGTTTGACCTTTACCATTAATTGCTCCAAAATAATTAGGATAATTCCACCTATTTTAAAAATTGTTCCGCTATTTGTTTTAATTGATAGTTTATATGTTTGTCAGGCATAGTTTTTATATTCGAAACACTAACTTCTAACACTACTAACTGTGATATTCGTAGCACGACGTTTTAGCAGAAGCACATCTGTTATGTGCTCTATTTATGTTTCAGAATTATATTCCTCGACTTACTTAATGTTTCTTATTTTATTTCGTGCCATGATTGTATCTAGGATACAACTTTCTTAATTTTATTTTTTTTAGAAAGCCTACAATGCTTTCTTCTCCTTCTGTCACTTCCAACATGGATTGTAAAAGGTATTACGTGTCTATATTTCCATACATTCCAGTATCCCCTGATCCATCAGCTGGGTTACGTCGTAACATTTGCGGGTAGAAATAAACCACGGATTGCATCAGACCACAGGTAAAATACAGATAAAATAGTCGGAAATCGAAATAAGACCGAATTTAACGGAAGCTCGAACAATCGGAACTCCGAATTTATGAGACTCTACTGTATTTTTATTCCAATTTTATCAAACAAAAACTTTCTTTGCGCGAAACACTTTTAAAGAACTCATTTCAAGTAAATAAAATTTGTATTCAGTAAACATTTCAAGATCTAATAAATGTTTTCTTATTCGTTGATTCCATCTTCACATTAGCTACTAGTTTTCACTAAACAATTATAAATATTTATAAACTTGCCTATAGTAGCACTTACTTATATTTGTTGAGGACGGCCGTTTCGGGAGATGTGTCCCATTGTCAACTCAGACCGTAACTTTACGGTTTGAGTTGACAATGGAACATATCTCCCGAAACGGCCGTCCTCAACAAATATAAGCAAGTGCTACTATAGGCAAGTTTGTAAATATTTATAATTATTTAGTGAAATGTTTTCTATTAATTACATTTTTTTTTATTATTAACTAGATTTTATTAAAACCTGTATTAGCCTCATGCTTGAAATGAACTGTTGGCCAATCCCACAATTCTGTGCCTCAGTTACAAAATATTTATAATTTTTTGTATAAATATTTTTATTATCTGTATTCTTTGGTTGATTTGCATTCTAGCGGTTTTGAAAACATGAAATTTAAAATTTATTTTGTTAATGATTTTAAAACAATAATAATCTGTTAATATAGGTGTAAACTCCATCTCCGTTAAAAATGTTCCCTCCTAATTTAACGACATTTTTACTTGTTTTACTTGTTTCTTGTTTAGCTTGTTTTCTTGCATCCTTTAATTTCTACTTTCTTGCCACCATCAGTGTTGACAATTAAAAAAAAGTTGCACTCGGGTAGAGCCAACAGAAGTAAAACCTTTTACACCGCTCGGATAGAGCCAACAGAAGTAAAACCTTTTACACCGCTCGGGTAGAGCCAACAGAAGTAAAACCTTTTACACCGCTCGGGTAGAGCCAACAGAAGTAAAACCTTTTACACCGCTCGGATAGAGCCAACAGAAGTAAAACCTTTTACAACGCTCGGGTAGTGCCAACAGAAGTAAAACCGTTTACACCGCTCGGGTAGAGCCAACAGAAGTAAAACCTTTTACACCGCTCGGGTAGAGCCAACAGAAGTAAAACCTTTTACACCGCTCGGGTAGTGCCAACAGAAGTAAAACCTTTTACACCGCTCGGGTAGAGCCAACAGAAGTAAAACCTTTTACACCGCTCGGGTAGAGCCAACAGAAGTAAAACCTTTTACACCGCTCGGGTAGAGCCAACAGAAGTAAAACCTTTTACACCGCTCGGGTAGAGCCAACAGAAGTAAAACCTTTTACACCGCTCGGATAGAGCCAACAGAAGTAAAACCTTTTACACCGCTCGGATAGAGCCAACAGAAGTAAAACCTTTTACACCGCTCGGGTAGAGCCAACAGAAGAAAAACCTTTTACACCGCTCGGGTAGAGCCAACAGAAGTAAAACCTTTTACACCGCTCGGATAGAGCCAACAGAAGTAAAACCTTTTACACCGCTCGGGTAGAGCCAACAGAAGTAAAACCTTTTACACCGCTCGGGTAGAGCCAACAGAAGTAAAACCTTTTACACCGCTCGGGTAGAGCCAACAGAAGTAAAACCTTTTACACCGCTCGGGTAGAGCCAACAGAAGTAAAACCTTTTACACCGCTCGGGTAGAGCCATCAGAAGTAAAACCGTTTACACCGCTCGGGTAGAGCCAACAGAAGTAAAACCTTTTACACCGCTCGGGTAGAGCCAACAGAAGTAAAACCGTTTACACCGCTCGGGTAGAGCCAACAGAAGTAAAACCTTTTACACCGCTCGGGTAGAGCCAACAGAAGTAAAACCTTTTACACCGCTCGGGTAGTGCCAACAGAAGTAAAACCTTTTACACCGCTCGGGTAGAGCCAACAGAAGTAAAACCTTTTACACCGCTCGGGTAGAGCCAACAGAAGTAAAACCTTTACACCGCTCGGGTAGAGCCAACAGAAGTAAAACCTTTTACACCGCTCGGGTAGAGCCAACAGAAGTAAAACCTTTTACACCGCTCGGGTAGAGCCATCAGAAGTAAAACCTTTACACCGCTCGGGTAGAGCCAACAGAAGTAAAACCTTTTACACCGCTCGGGTAGAGCCAACAGAAGTAAAACCTTTTACACCGTTCGGGTAGAGCCAACAGAAGTAAAACCTTTTACACCGCTCGGGTAGAGCCAACAGAAGTAAAACCTTTACACCGCTCGGGTAGAGCCAACAGAAGTAAAACCTTTTACACCGCTCGGGTAGAGCCAACAGAAGTAAAACCTTTACACCGCTCGGGTAGAGCCAACAGAAGTAAAACCTTTTACACCGCTCGGGTAGAGCCAACAGAAGTAAAACCTTTTACACCGCTCGGGTAGAGCCATCAGAAGTAAAACCGTTTACACCGCTCGGGTAGAGCCAACAGAAGTAAAACCTTTTACACCGCTCGGGTAGAGCCATCAGAAGTAAAACCGTTTACACCGCTCGGGTAGAGCCAACAGAAGTAAAACCGTTTACACCGCTCGGGTAGTGCCAACAGAAGTAAAACCTTTTACACCGCTCGGGTAGAGCCAACAGAAGTAAAACCTTTTACACCGCTCGGGTAGAGCCAACAGAAGTAAAACCTTTTACACCGCTCGGGTAGAGCCAACAGAAGTAAAACCTTTTACACCGCTCGGGTAGAGCCAACAGAAGTAAAACCTTTTACACCGCTCGGGTAGAGCCAACAGAAGTAAAACCTTTTACACCGCTCGGGTAGTGCCAACAGAAGTAAAACCTTTACACCGCTCGGGTAGAGCCAACAGAAGTAAAACCTTTTACACCGCTCGGGTAGAGCCAACAGAAGTAAAACCTTTTACACCGCTCGGGTAGTGCCAACAGAAGTAAAACCTTTTACACCGCTCGGGTAGAGCCAACAGAAGTAAAACCTTTTACACCGCTCGGGTAGAGCCAACAGAAGTAAAACCTTTTACACCGCTCGGGTAGTGCCAACAGAAGTAAAACCTTTTACACCGCTCGGGTAGAGCCAACAGAAGTAAAACCTTTTACACCGCTCGGGTAGAGCCAACAGAAGTAAAACCTTTACACCGCTCGGGTAGTGCCAACAGAAGTAAAACCTTTTACACCGCTCGGGTAGAGCCAACAGAAGTAAAACCTTTTACACCGCTCGGGTAGAGCCAACAGAAGTAAAACCTTTTACACCGCTCGGGTAGAGCCAACAGAAGTAAAACCTTTTACACCGCTCGGGTAGAGCCAACAGAAGTAAAACCTTTTACACCGCTCGGGTAGAGCCAACAGAAGTAAAACCTTTTACACCGCTCGGGTAGAGCCAACAGAAGTAAAACCTTTTACACCGCTCGGGTAGAGCCAACAGAAGTAAAACCTTTTACACCGCTCGGGTAGTGCCAACAGAAGTAAAACCTTTTACACCGCTCGGGTAGAGCCAACAGAAGTAAAACCTTTACACCGCTCGGGTAGAGCCAACAGAAGTAAAACCTTTTACACCGCTCGGGTAGAGCCAACAGAAGTAAAACCTTTTACACCGCTCGGGTAGAGCCAACAGAAGTAAAACCTTTTACACCGCTCGGGTAGAGCCAACAGAAGTAAAACCTTTTACACCGCTCGGGTAGAGCCAACAGAAGTAAAACCTTTTACACCGCTCGGGTAGTGCCAACAGAAGTAAAACCTTTTACACCGCTCGGGTAGAGCCAACAGAAGTAAAACCTTTTACACCGCTCGGGTAGAGCCAACAGAAGTAAAACCTTTTACACCGCTCGGGTAGAGCCAACAGAAGTAAAACCTTTACACCGCTCGGGTAGAGCCAACAGAAGTAAAACCTTTTACACCGCTCGGGTAGAGCCAACAAAAGTAAAACCTTTTACACCGCTCGGGTAGAGCCAACAGAAGTAAAACCTTTACACCGCTCGGGTAGAGCCAACAGAAGTAAAACCTTTTACACCGCTCGGGTAGAGCCAACAGAAGTAAAACCTTTTACACCGCTCGGGTAGAGCCAACAGAAGTAAAACCTTTACACCGCTCGGGTAGAGCCAACAGAAGTAAAACCTTTTACACCGCTCGGGTAGAGCCAACAGAAGTAAAACCTTTTACACCGCTCGGGTAGAGCCAACAGAAGTAAAACCTTTTACACCGCTCGGGTAGAGCCAACAGAAGTAAAACCTTTTACACCGCTCGGGTAGAGCCAACAGAAGTAAAACCTTTTACACCGCTCGGGTAGAGCCAACAGAAGTAAAACCTTTACACCGCTCGGGTAGAGCCAACAGAAGTAAAACCTTTTACACCGCTCGGGTAGAGCCAACAGAAGTAAAACCTTTTACACCGCTCGGGTAGAGCCAACAGAAGTAAAACCTTTTACACCGCTACGGGTAGAGCCAACAGAAGTAAAACCTTTTACACCGCTACGGGTAGAGCCAACAGAAGTAAAACCTTTTACACCGCTCGGGTAGAGCCAACAGAAGTAAAACCTTTTACACCGCTCGGGTAGAGCCATCAGAAGTAAAACCTTTTACACCGCTCGGGTAGAGCCAACAGAAGTAAAACCTTTTACAGCGCTCGGGTAGAGCCAACAGAAGTAAAACCTTTTACACCGCTCGGGTAGAGCCAACAGAAGTAAAACCTTTTACACCGCTCGGGTAGAGCCAACAGAAGTAAAACCTTTTACACCGCTCGGGTAGAGCCAACAGAAGTAAAACCTTTTACACCGCTCGGGTAGAGCCAACAGAAGTAAAACCTTTTACACCGCTCGGGTAGAGCCAACAGAAGTAAAACCTTTTACACCGCTCGGGTAGAGCCAACAGAAGTAAAACCTTTTACACCGCTCGGGTAGAGCCAACAGAAGTAAAACCTTTTACACCGCTCGGGTAGAGCCAACAGAAGTAAAACCTTTTACACCGCTCGGGTAGAGCCAACAGAAGTAAAACCTTTTACACCGCTCGGGTAGAGCCAACAGAAGTAAAACCTTTACACCGCTCGGGTAGAGCCAACAGAAGTAAAACCTTTACACCGCTCGGGTAGAGCCAACAGAAGTAAAACCTTTTACACCGCTCGGGTAGAGCCAACAGAAGTAAAACCTTTTACACCGCTCGGGTAGAGCCAACAGAAGTAAAACCTTTTACACCGCTCGGGTAGAGCCAACAGAAGTAAAACCTTTTACACCGCTCGGGTAGAGCCAACAGAAGTAAAACCTTTTACACCGCTCGGGTAGAGCCAACAGAAGTAAAACCTTTTACAACGCTCGGGTAGAGCCAACAGAAGTAAAACCTTTTACACCGCTCGGGTAGAGCCAACAGAAGTAAAACCTTTTACAACGCTCGGGTAGAGCCAACAGAAGTAAAACCTTTTACACCGCTCGGGTAGAGCCAACAGAAGTAAAACCTTTTACACCGCTCGGGTAGAGCCAACAGAAGTAAAACCTTTTACACCGCTCGGGTAGAGCCAACAGAAGTAAAACCTTTTACACCGCTCGGGTAGAGCCAACAGAAGTAAAACCTTTTACACCGCTCGGGTAGAGCCAACAGAAGTAAAACCTTTTACAACGCTCGGGTAGAGCCAACAGAAGTAAAACCTTTTACACCGCTCGGGTAGAGCCAACAGAAGTAAAACCTTTTACACCGCTCGGGTAGAGCCAACAGAAGTAAAACCTTTTACACCGCTCGGGTAGAGCCAACAGAAGTAAAACCTTTTACACCGCTCGGGTAGAGCCAACAGAAGTAAAACCTTTTACACCGCTCGGGTAGAGCCAACAGAAGTAAAACCTTTTACACCGCTCGGGTAGAGCCAACAGAAGTAAAACCTTTTACACCGCTCGGGTAGAGCCAACAGAAGTAAAACCTTTTACACCGCTCGGGTAGAGCCAACAGAAGTAAAACCTTTTACACCGCTCGGGTAGAGCCATCAGAAGTAAAACCTTTTACACCGCTCGGGTAGAGCCAACAGAAGTAAAACCTTTTACACCGCTCGGGTAGAGCCATCAGAAGTAAAACCTTTTACACCGCTCGGGTAGAGCCAACAGAAGTAAAACCTTTTACAACGCTCGGGTAGAGCCAACAGAAGTAAAACCTTTTACAACGCTCGGGTAGAGCCAACAGAAGTAAAACCTTTTACACCGCTCGGGTAGAGCCATCAGAAGTAAAACCTTTTACACCGCTCGGGTAGAGCCAACAGAAGTAAAACCTTTTACACCGCTCGGGTAGAGCCATCAGAAGTAAAACCTTTTACACCGCTCGGGTAGAGCCAACAGAAGTAAAACCTTTTACACCGCTCGGGTAGAGCCATCAGAAGTAAAACCTTTTACACCGCTCGGGTAGAGCCAACAGAAGTAAAACCTTTTACACCGCTCGGGTAGAGCCAACAGAAGTAAAACCTTTTACACCGCTCGGGTAGAGCCATCAGAAGTAAAACCTTTTACAACGCTCGGGTAGAGCCAACAGAAGTAAAACCTTTTACACCGCTCGGGTAGAGCCAACAGAAGTAAAACCTTTTACACCGCTCGGGTAGAGCCATCAGAAGTAAAACCTTTTACACCGCTCGGGTAGAGCCAACAGAAGTAAAACCTTTTACACCGATCGGGTAGAGCCAACAGAAGTAAAACCTTTTACAACGCTCGGGTAGAGCCAACAGAAGTAAAACCTTTTACACCGCTCGGGTAGAGCCAACAGAAGTAAAACCTTTTACACCGCTCGGGTAGAGCCAACAGAAGTAAAACCTTTTACACCGCTCGGGTAGAGCCAACAGAAGTAAAACCTTTTACACCGCTCGGGTAGAGCCAACAGAAGTAAAACCTTTTACACCGCTCGGGTAGAGCCAACAGAAGTAAAACCTTTTACAACGCTCGGGTAGAGCCAACAGAAGTAAAACCTTTTACACCGCTCGGGTAGAGCCAACAGAAGTAAAACCTTTTACACCGCTCGGGTAGAGCCAACAGAAGTAAAACCTTTTACACCGCTCGGGTAGAGCCAACAGAAGTAAAACCTTTTACACCGCTCGGGTAGAGCCAACAGAAGTAAAACCTTTTACACCGCTCGGGTAGAGCCAACAGAAGTAAAACCTTTTACACCGCTCGGGTAGAGCCAACAGAAGTAAAACCTTTTACACCGCTCGGGTAGAGCCAACAGAAGTAAAACCTTTTACACCGCTCGGGTAGAGCCAACAGAAGTAAAACCTTTTACACCGCTCGGGTAGAGCCATCAGAAGTAAAACCTTTTACACCGCTCGGGTAGAGCCAACAGAAGTAAAACCTTTTACACCGCTCGGGTAGAGCCATCAGAAGTAAAACCTTTTACACCGCTCGGGTAGAGCCAACAGAAGTAAAACCTTTTACACCGCTCGGGTAGAGCCAACAGAAGTAAAACCTTTTACACCGCTCGGGTAGAGCCAACAGAAGTAAAACCTTTTACACCGCTCGGGTAGAGCCAACAGAAGTAAAACCTTTTACACCGCTCGGGTAGAGCCAACAGAAGTAAAACCTTTTACACCGCTCGGGTAGAGCCAACAGAAGTAAAACCTTTTACACCGCTCGGGTAGAGCCAACAGAAGTAAAACCTTTTACACCGCTCGGGTAGAGCCAACAGAAGTAAAACCTTTTACACCGCTCGGGTAGAGCCATCAGAAGTAAAACCTTTTACACCGCTCGGGTAGAGCCAACAGAAGTAAAACCTTTTACACCGCTCGGGTAGAGCCAACAGAAGTAAAACCTTTTACACCGCTCGGGTAGAGCCAACAGAAGTAAAACCTTTTACACCGCTCGGGTAGAGCCAACAGAAGTAAAACCTTTTACACCGCTCGGGTAGAGCCAACAGAAGTAAAACCTTTTACACCGCTCGGGTAGAGCCAACAGAAGTAAAACCTTTTACACCGCTCGGGTAGAGCCAACAGAAGTAAAACCTTTTACACCGCTCGGGTAGAGCCAACAGAAGTAAAACCGTTTACACCGCTCGGGTAGAGCCAACAGAAGTAAAACCTTTTACACCGCTCGGGTAGAGCCAACAGAAGTAAAACCTTTTACACCGCTCGGGTAGAGCCAACAGAAGTAAACCTTTTACACCGCTCGGGTAGAGCCAACAGAAGTAAACCTTTTACACCGCTCGGGTAGAGCCAACAGAAGTAAAACCTTTTACACCGCTCGGGTAGAGCCAACAGAAGTAAAACCTTTTACACCGCTCGGGTAGAGCCAACAGAAGTAAAACCTTTTACACCGCTCGGGTAGAGCCAACAGAAGTAAAACCTTTTACACCGCTCGGGTAGAGCCAACAGAAGTAAAACCTTTTACACCGCTCGGGTAGAGCCAACAGAAGTAAAACCTTTTACACCGCTCGGGTAGAGCCAACAGAAGTAAAACCTTTTACACCGCTCGGGTAGAGCCAACAGAAGTAAAACCTTTTACACCGCTCGGGTAGAGCCAACAGAAGTAAAACCGTTTACACCGCTCGGGCAGTGCCAACAGAAGTAAAACCTTTTACACCGCTCGGGTAGAGCCAACAGAAGTAAAACCTTTTACACCGCTCGGTAGAGCCAACAGAAGTAAAACCTTTTACACCGCTCGGGTAGAGCCAACAGAAGTAAAACCTTTTACACCGCTCGGGTAGAGCCAACAGAAGTAAAACCTTTTACACCGCTCGGGTAGAGCCAACAGAAGTAAAACCTTTTACACCGCTCGGGTAGAGCCAACAGAAGTAAAACCTTTTACACCGCTCGGGTAGAGCCAACAGAAGTAAAACCGTTTACACCGCTCGGGCAGTGCCAACAGAAGTAAAACCTTTTACACCGCTCGGGTAGAGCCAACAGAAGTAAAACCGTTTACACCGCTCGGGTAGAGCCAACAGAAGTAAACCTTTTACACCGCTCGGGTAGAGCCAACAGAAGTAAACCTTTTACACCGCTCGGGTAGAGCCAACAGAAGTAAAACCTTTTACACCGCTCGGGTAGAGCCAACAGAAGTAAAACCTTTACACCGCTCGGGTAGAGCCAACAGAAGTAAAACCTTTTACACCGCTCGGGTAGAGCCAACAGAAGTAAAACCGTTTACACCGCTCGGGCAGTGCCAACAGAAGTAAAACCTTTTACACCGCTCGGGTAGAGCCAACAGAAGTAAAACCTTTTACACCGCTCGGGTAGAGCCAACAGAAGTAAAACCTTTTACACCGCTCGGGTAGAGCCAACAGAAGTAAAACCTTTTACACCGCTCGGGTAGAGCCAACAGAAGTAAAACCTTTACACCGCTCGGGTAGAGCCAACAGAAGTAAAACCTTTTACACCGCTCGGGTAGAGCCAACAGAAGTAAAACCTTTTACACCGCTCGGGTAGAGCCAACAGAAGTAAAACCTTTTACTCCGCTCGGGTAGAGCCAACAGAAGTAAAACCTTTTACACCGCTCGGGTAGAGCCAACAGAAGTAAAACCTTTACACCGCTCGGGTAGAGCCAACAGAAGTAAAACCTTTTACACCGCTCGGGTAGAGCCAACAGAAGTAAAACCTTTTACACCGCTCGGGTAGAGCCAACAGAAGTAAAACCTTTTACACCGCTCGGGTAGAGCCAACAGAAGTAAAACCTTTTACACCGCTCGGGTAGAGCCAACAGAAGTAAAACCTTTTACACCGCTCGGGTAGAGCCAACAGAAGTAAAACCTTTTACACCGCTCGGGTAGAGCCAACAGAAGTAAAACCTTTTACACCGCTCGAGTAGAGCCAACAGAAGTAAAACCTTTTACACCGCTCGGGTAGAGCCAACAGAAGTAAAACCTTTTACACCGCTCGGGTAGAGCCAACAGAAGTAAAACCTTTTACACCGCTCGGGTAGAGCCAACAGAAGTAAAAACCTTTTACACCGCTCGGGTAGAGCCAACAGAAGTAAAACCTTTTACACCGCTCGGGTAGAGCCAACAGAAGTAAAACCTTTACACCGCTCGGGTAGAGCCAACAGAAGTAAAACCTTTTACACCGCTCGGGTAGAGCCAACAGAAGTAAAACCTTTTACACCGCTCGGGTAGAGCCAACAGAAGTAAAACCTTTTACACCGCTCGGGTAGAGCCAACAGAAGTAAAACCTTTTACACCGCTCGGGTAGAGCCAACAGAAGTAAAACCTTTTACACCGCTCGGGTAGAGCCAACAGAAGTAAAACCTTTTACACCGCTCGGGTAGAGCCAACAGAAGTAAAACCTTTTACACCGCTCGGGTAGAGCCAACAGAAGTAAAACCTTTTACACCGCTCGGGTAGAGCCAACAGAAGTAAAACCTTTTACACCGCTCGGGTAGAGCCAACAGAAGTAAAACCTTTTACACCGCTCGGGTAGAGCCAACAGAAGTAAAACCTTTTACACCGCTCGGGTAGAGCCAACAGAAGTAAAACCTTTTACACCGCTCGGGTAGAGCCAACAGAAGTAAAACCTTTTACACCGCTCGGGTAGAGCCAACAGAAGTAAAACCTTTTACACCGCTCGGGTAGAGCCAACAGAAGTAAAACCTTTTACACCGCTCGGGTAGAGCCAACAGAAGTAAAACCTTTTACACCGCTCGGGTAGAGCCAACAGAAGTAAAACCGTTTACACCGCTCGGGTAGAGCCAACAGAAGTAAAAACCTTTACACCGCTCGGGTAGAGCCAACAGAAGTAAAACCTTTTACACCGCTCGGGTAGAGCCAACAGAAGTAAAACCTTTTACACCGCTCGGGTAGAGCCAACAGAAGTAAACCTTTTACACCGCTCGGGTAGAGCCAACAGAAGTAAAACCTTTTACACCGCTCGGGTAGAGCCAACAGAAGTAAAACCTTTTACACCGCTCGGGTAGAGCCAACAGAAGTAAACCTTTTACACCGCTCGGGTAGAGCCAACAGAAGTAAAACCTTTTACACCGCTCGGGTAGAGCCAACAGAAGTAAAACCTTTTACACCGCTCGGGTAGAGCCAACAGAAGTAAAACCTTTTACACCGCTCGGGTAGAGCCAACAGAAGTAAACCTTTTACACCGCTCGGGTAGAGCCAACAGAAGTAAAACCTTTTACACCGCTCGGGTAGAGCCAACAGAAGTAAAACCTTTACACCGCTCGGGTAGAGCCAACAGAAGTAAAACCTTTTACACCGCTCGGGTAGAGCCAACAGAAGTAAAACCGTTTACACCGCTCGGGTAGAGCCAACAGAAGTAAACCTTTTACACCGCTCGGGTAGAGCCAACAGAAGTAAAACCTTTTACACCGCTCGGGTAGAGCCAACAGAAGTAAAACCTTTTACACCGCTCGGGTAGAGCCAACAGAAGTAAAACCTTTTACACCGCTCGGGTAGAGCCAACAGAAGTAAAACCTTTTACACCGCTCGGGTAGAGCCAACAGAAGTAAACCTTTTACACCGCTCGGGTAGAGCCAACAGAAGTAAAACCTTTTACACCGCTCGGGTAGAGCCAACAGAAGTAAAACCTTTACACCGCTCGGGTAGAGCCAACAGAAGTAAAACCTTTTACACCGCTCGGGTAGAGCCAACAGAAGTAAAACCTTTTACACCGCTCGGGTAGAGCCAACAGAAGTAAAACCTTTTACACCGCTCGGGTAGAGCCAACAGAAGTAAAACCTTTTACACCGCTCGGGTAGAGCCAACAGAAGTAAAACCTTTTACACCGCTCGGGTAGAGCCAACAGAAGTAAAACCTTTTACACCGCTCGGGTAGAGCCAACAGAAGTAAAACCTTTTACACCGCTCGGGTAGAGCCAACAGAAGTAAAACCTTTTACACCGCTCGGGTAGAGCCAACAGAAGTAAAACCTTTTACACCGCTCGGGTAGAGCCAACAGAAGTAAAACCTTTTACACCGCTCGGGTAGAGCCAACAGAAGTAAAACCTTTTACACCGCTCGGGTAGAGCCAACAGAAGTAAAACCTTTTACACCGCTCGGGTAGAGCCAACAGAAGTAAAACCTTTTACACCGCTCGGGTAGAGCCAACAGAAGTAAAACCTTTTACACCGCTCGGGTAGAGCCAACAGAAGTAAAACCTTTTACACCGCTCGGGTAGAGCCAACAGAAGTAAAACCTTTTACACCGCTCGGGTAGAGCCAACAGAAGTAAAACCTTTTACACCGCTCGGGTAGAGCCAACAGAAGTAAAACCTTTTACACCGCTCGGGTAGAGCCAACAGAAGTAAAACCTTTTACACCGCTCGGGTAGAGCCAACAGAAGTAAAACCTTTTACACCGCTCGGGTAGAGCCAACAGAAGTAAAACCTTTTACACCGCTCGGGTAGAGCCAACAGAAGTAAAACCTTTTACACCGCTCGGGTAGAGCCAACAGAAGTAAAACCTTTTACACCGCTCGGGTAGAGCCAACAGAAGTAAAACCTTTTACACCGCTCGGGTAGAGCCAACAGAAGTAAAACCTTTTACACCGCTCGGGTAGAGCCAACAGAAGTAAAACCTTTTACACCGCTCGGGTAGAGCCAACAGAAGTAAAACCTTTTACACCGCTCGGGTAGAGCCAACAGAAGTAAAACCTTTTACACCGCTCGGGTAGAGCCAACAGAAGTAAAACCTTTACACCGCTCGGGTAGAGCCAACAGAAGTAAAACCTTTTACACCGCTCGGGTAGAGCCAACAGAAGTAAAACCTTTTACACCGCTCGGGTAGAGCCAACAGAAGTAAAACCTTTTACACCGCTCGGGTAGAGCCAACAGAAGTAAAACCTTTTACACCGCTCGGGTAGAGCCAACAGAAGTAAAACCTTTTACACCGCTCGGGTAGAGCCAACAGAAGTAAAACCTTTTACACCGCTCGGGTAGAGCCAACAGAAGTAAAACCTTTTACACCGCTCGGGTAGAGCCAACAGAAGTAAAACCTTTTACACCGCTCGGGTAGAGCCAACAGAAGTAAAACCTTTACACCGCTCGGGTAGAGCCAACAGAAGTAAAACCTTTTACACCGCTCGGGTAGAGCCAACAGAAGTAAAACCTTTTACACCGCTCGGGTAGAGCCAACAGAAGTAAAACCTTTTACACCGCTCGGGTAGAGCCAACAGAAGTAAAACCTTTTACACCGCTCGGGTAGAGCCAACAGAAGTAAAACCTTTTACACCGCTCGGGTAGAGCCAACAGAAGTAAAACCTTTACACCGCTCGGGTAGAGCCAACAGAAGTAAAACCTTTTACACCGCTCGGGTAGAGCCAACAGAAGTAAAACCTTTACACCGCTCGGGTAGAGCCAACAGAAGTAAAACCATTT
>JBAIZL010000016.1:0-57500 GCA_036971475.1 Prosapia bicincta
TATATATATATATATATAATATGTTATAATTATTATAAATATATGTTGTTATATATGTTACTATTATATTATGTTATTATAAATATTATAAATATGTGCTGTTATAGATGTTATTATTATACTATGTTATTATAACATATTATAATATATATATATATATATATATATATATATAATATGTTATAATTATTATAAATATATGTTGTTATATATGTTACTATTATAATATGTTATTATAAATATTATAAATAACAGCTGTTATAGATGTTATTATTATACTATGTTATTATAACATATTATAATATATATATATATATATATATATATATATATATATATAATATGTTATAATTATTATAAATATATGTTGTTATATATGTTACTATTATATTGTTATTATAAATATTATAAATAACTGCTGTTATAGATGTTATTATTATACTATGTTATTATAACATATTATAATATATATATATATATATATATATATATAATATGTTATAATTATTATAAATATATGTTGTTATATATGTTACTATTATATTGTTATTATAAATATGTGCTTTTATATATGTTATTATTATACTATGTTATTATAACATAATAATATATATATATATATATATATATATATATATATATGTATATATTATAATATGTTATAAATATACATGTATTACAGTTCACGCGCCAGGGGAACGGAGCTGGAAGGAATGCAAAGAATGCGGAAACCAGCCCCACATTTGGCCCAGCTCAGCTGTTAGTGTACTACCCTCTGCAGAATTGTAAATGCATCGCCCCTTAAACAACACAGGTAAAGGCAACTGACACAGGCACAATATCAACTAAAAAGTTCAGACGAATGTTAGTGACTGGGCTAGTACTAACTGTCGCGTGCGAGAGACAATGCTGTGGGGGTGAAGGGATGTTAGGTAGATGGGACTTTCTGAGAATACTTCCACGCACCCCTCATACGTCGCCTCGGTTCTCCTGGTGGGCGAACTGTATAATGGTAAATGTATGAAGACTTTAGTGTAAGCAAGCTAAGCAAAAATTTAGTTATTTTTAAAAAATCCGATAAAGAAATAAAAGAAGTTGAAATCTGCAATTAGTTACACCTATGGGTCTAGGGTAGAGATTTATGTTAAAATGTAAAAAGCAAAGAACGGACACGAGAACGTTCGCCTTAAAAAAAACTTATTATTATGTTTTATAAGGCTGTTTACTTCAAACTTTCACAAAATAACGGCTTGTTTGTAAAGTACTAACTTTCATTTTAAATTTGATTGGTAGAAGCTAAAATCTCTGTTCTTCATTGGCTAGAAAATTTATCGTGAAGGGAAGTGACGCGTTAGAGAAGTTTAAGTGCAGAAAGGCGGAGTTAGTTTTCCCTTCGACTAAAAATGATTAATCTTCCTTCGACCGAAAAGGGTAGTGACATGTAGTGGGAACCAGGCTCGTAGCAATAAAGAAAATATTTTGTGGTAGAAAGTATATCCGAAGCGTATACTACATATCCGAAGTATATCCGAAGTATATCCGAAGTATCCTATAGTATCCTATAGTATCCTATATCCGAAGTATATTAATTCATTTCTTTAAAATATTTCGAGAAGATAGTTTCTACGTAAAAGGGAAGTTTAAATTTAAGTGCTTAATTTATAAAGACAAATGTATCTGTTTACTAGTGCAAAGAAAATATGTTGAGCCAGAGTGTCGGATATTAGTGTATAATGCCGGAGAAGAGAAAGCAGCAGGAAGTAAGGAGCAAGAATTAAACTGAACACACTGGAAGGAATATACGTAGCTGCACTTGAGTACAAATTCAATTGAAACAAAAAAAGATCAAATTTTCTACTCAAAAAATATATGTTTCACTACTTCATTTAATATTATTCACTTTAACATTAGTTTATGACTAACCGAACTTTAAATTTTGTAAATTTATAAAAACTCACTGAGACAACGTTTTCAATCGCTCCGTGGCGATCTTCATCGGTGTCTTAATTTAATAAATGTAATAATTAAGTCATTTAAATCAATGGAAATTTTAAATTTAAGACAAATAAATACGTTGTCATTAAATAAATATTTCTAGATGTGGCCATTTCAAGAGGCAAGAGTTTGATAACGCCCTGAAAACTAAGCTATTGTTAATAAAATTTTACTCAATATAAATCATAGAATATCTATTTAGGTATATAAGGTAAATGTTTACCTAAATAAGAATATTGTGTTCAATTATTTTTAAACCTAATTATGTAACATGCTGGTAATTTTTTGTTACAATTCAGTGTGTTGCATACATATATGTTATTTATTTAATGTAAAATCGGACTTGTTAAACAAAATTTGTCTTTATACAAATGTTTTATGAGTAAGCTAGTCAAAATGACGTCATCTTCATAAATACGTGAATCGATGAAAAGTTTTGCTGAAAATGCAAAAGTGGAAATGTTTCGAATCTCGTGCTAGGTTACCGAAAGTGTGCTTCCTACCATTCCCGCAAGACACGCGGTAGACGGAGGATCACATTGGCTTGGAGTCGTTAGAAAATTGTGTTACAAAAATAATAATTTGATTTTCAAAATTTATTAACATCGGGGAAATGTTTTGTTAGTGGTTTTGTTACGTTTAGCTTATTATTTTCACAATTTAAATTTCTTATAAAAGTGAGCCTGTGTAAATTGTTATATGTCCTAACAAAGCCCCGTAAGTTTAGGTGATTGCCAGGGTATGTTTTAAAATTTTATTTTTTAATTCAATAAAAACAGTAAATATAGGATACCAGCGTGCATTAAACTAGCTTTGTATCAGAATGTGTTAAAGGTAGGTAATAGTGTAAGATAGGACTAATTAAATGACAGGGAAACAAGTCGAATAATAGGTAAACTGGCGCCCATCTATTATAAATAATATAAATACTTAATCATCAAAGTTAAATAATAACATAATAACCCATCACATAGGGTTTATGCTTTAAATTGGCGACTAAACGAAGGGTATAGGCCTGTGTTTTATTATATATGTCTATAATATACTATATATAGATATATATATTAGGGATGGGCCGATTCCTAAAATTTTCGATTCCAATTCCGATTCCGATTCTAAAATTTTCCTTTCGATTCTCGATTCTTTAGTCGATTCTCGATTCTCGATTCTTTCAAGTTATATTAGCTTACACGCTAAGTTCTCTAATCTTTAATTTAGTTAACATCTTGGTCATATGGCAAAACCTTTTAAAAGTTCTGTTTTAATGTAATAGGCTACACAATACCTTCAACAATGAGAGTGATATCTGTCTATAATATAATTTAATAAGGTTAAGTTTCGGAGGAATAATACAGTGTATCTGTTATCCGTCTATTCGCTCAACTGTCATGGCCACGGTTTCGACGGTGACGGTTAATCGAGTTTTTACCTTTTTTGTGTTTTGTTCTGACATTTAGTGAGAGAGAGAGAGAGAGACGAGCGATGTCAAACGACCAGAAATGGTTACGATCTTGATTGCTGTTGCTTCATAAATAATAATATTTTCGTTTACTTTAATCATTTAATTCATTCAAATCAACTAATACATAAATAAGACATAGTTGGTAATTAATTATTTTCCCACACAAATATAATAAATTTTGGTAATAAATTTTGTTTGGTAATAAATTACTCCACACGCATATTTTAATAGTTAACAAAATAGGAATCGGAATCGACACTTTTATGATGAAGAATCGAGTATCGACGATTCCTCGATGCCACCTAGAATCGACGATTCCTGGAATCGAGAATCGGAATCGGCCCATCCCTAATATATATATATATATATAATAACTTAACTTTTGTTATAATTAAATTTATATTTAAATGTTATTTATTTACCTTACCTATTAATGGCACACCTTCAGGTTTATAAAGAATTAACAATCTTATCAATTTTTAAACATCACTTGCATTTATTGTCTTCAATTAACTCTACACATTATTCCAAATTTATATTAATATTTTGCAGGGACAGGATTGATATCTTAACTAATATTACAATGATAAAAGGTGGACTTCTGAGGCTTTAGATTTCTAATAAAATAACATAACAAAAAAAAAAAACAGCATTAAAATTTTATTCTTGCTCTCGGGTCGCTATTACGGTAACTTTGCTTTTAAATTAGAAATGGTGAAACTAGAATAATTTTTATAAATTTTTATGAAATTAAAATTTGTTCTGAACTAAAAGATAGATGTCTGTTGGCTACACTTATATTCAAATAATACTTATTGTTCTGAAGAGTCCCTGGAATCCTGGCTTTGTTCACTTCAGCGCTTACACTTGACACACATGTAACGTCAACAAGATAATATTAACATATAATGTCAACACTTGTAAGAAACAACTTGTAATATCAACATGGGAGCAAAATATCAACCCGTAAATATCAATACGTAAAATCAACTCGTGAATTTATCCTGTAATATCAACACATGAACGTCTACATGCAATATCATACATGAATACAAACGTGTAATATCAACCCGTGAATATAAATTTGTAATATCAACAAGAGAGTAACAACAAATAATATATCAACACTTTGTTATCAGCAAGTAATATACAAACACGTGAATATCAATATTAAGTATCAACACATGATTGCAACAATCTAGCCTTACCGTGGGGGTGAATACGTTCAGGTAGAGGCAGTCTTCGTTACCATAGGTGACGTTGCGTCTCTTGAAGTCCAACAGGTTATTCTGCATACACGGAGGTCCATCCAGAGTTGCGGATCTTATCCCAGACCAGCTGTCTGGAGGCAGAGGACTCTGCAATTTTCATATTCATTAGTTTTTTATATAATAATTTACAATTTTGTACTATATCTTTAAAAATAATAAACATAGTCGCTAGTAGCGTTGTATAATGATTTAAATACAATGAACTGGAAACAATAATGGGATTTAGGGAATGTATGGTGTTTTTTAATGGCGTGCGTGGATAGTTTGAATTGTAAATGTTTGGTTTAATGTACGCCTTGAGGTGCTTCTTAATATCTGTATTTTATAAAAAGGAATAACTAAAATACTAAGAAACAACAATATAAACATAAAATAGAAAAATACAGGAACAATAATCAATAAAATAAACCAACCGGAAAAAATATGACCCACACTTGATAAAGGAACATATAAAATCAAATTCCCTGACTAACAAATTATACCTTGGTAAAACTAAAAAGAAATTAAAAGATAGATGTATAGAGCACCTCAAGTCATACATTAAACCAAACATTTACAATTCAAACTCAACCATCAAAAACAACCATACATTCCCCATATTAGAGGACATCATATAATAAAAAAAAGATACAAAAAAGCCTCAAAATGACAATCTGGAAATAGCTATAAATTTATAAACACAAAAATAATATAAGAAACGAACCAATACAAATAAATTTTTTTAAAAACTATACATTATTCAACTTACTAGACAAACTTAGCCCCCAAGATAATCTAAAACGTTTCCACAGTGCAGTGAATCCGAAAATAATGCAATGCCGGCATACGACGTGACAACAGAAAACCCACAAACCCTGCACTTAACTACAATAAGCTCTTAGTCTGAGTTGATGCTCGAAAATGAGGACACGTAATTAGTCCTCGAAAGTCCACTCGTATATGTACAAAGTAAGATTCTTGTATATATATATATATATATATTATTGTATTTAATTTTCCCTACAAAGTTTGTAAAAGGGTTTTAATATGACTCAGACTAAAACAAAGTAACTAAAAGTAAAGAAGGGTGCATAACAGTGCCATAGTAGGCAGCCACTGAACGTTTGCCTTGGTTTAATGGCCATATCTTTTAAAGACCAGGTGCCTGACTCTAGAACAGCATATCCTAATCTTTTTTTATGTCGTGGATCAATCGTAAAAATATACTGAAATATTTTTTCACATATTATATACAAAAACGAAGGTTTTACATTACAGTTTTGGAAATCCCTTGAAATAATTGACAAATCAATGCAATGGATGATAATAAAAGTAAACCACAAGTTGTGACAAGTTATAAAAAGAGTTGTGACAAGTTTTAAAAATAATTACATTTTGAATAAATCACAATTTAGATTTTATATTTAAGTCTTAATAATAAATAATTTAATACGTAATAATTCATAAAGATTTAATACAGCCGTATGTTTAACTGATTCGAACATTTTATAAGAAATATGAGAAGTTTAATTTGAAAAGAATGTAAATATAATTAATAAATTTAGAGGAAACAGATGTTATTGAGAATTAAATAATAGTGAGTTGTAGAAATCAGTTGATCATTTAATATTAGGCTTAGGTTTCGTTTCAGATCACGAGTCTACCATTTCTAGCACAGAATAAAAATTGCTATTTGCATTTATACTTTCCGAAAATTAATATTTGCTGTCTTAAATGCAATTATCTTTTTTAAGTAAATAGTTGATTGTATTTGGGTTATGCATTGATTAAACATGGTAACCGGTTGCCAAGTGCAAAGAAATCCTAAAATGTTACTAAGTGGTTGAGGCCTTCCATTATATTTTATAATAATTCAAATAAATCTTATTCATATTAGCCAATATGACTAATTATCGCCTTAGATTATGTCTAAGGAATAAATGCTTGAGGAATAAACGCTAACTAAGATGGGGATATTAAAATACTTGTACAGTATATAGGAGAACATTAAGGCAACACCTTGTTTTTGTATTACCGCCAAACATCTAAACCTAAACGACAAATAGTGATTAGTTTCGATGGTTGTCGCGAGAGACCAGCACTCAGCAGCGAACTGTATATAAACAGCTGAACCAAAAATAAAATATACATACTAATAAATTCTGCTTCACAGTTATGTTCCAGGTGACGCATGGGCACATCTCCAGGGCCGCAGTTTAGTCCCAACGAAAGTACTAATTTGATTGCATGCCTTTTCAATTTCGAGTAGGCAGCAGAAGAAGAGGTGCAAGTCATTCCTGCCATAGACTCACTAACAAGGTATTTGCAAGGTAATACCTCTCCTTAGCATAAGGTGATCCAAAGCCCCAGGGTTCCTGCATGATCTGCCGCGGGATTTTTCCTGGCAGGGTTTCTTTCTTGCCAGGTTTTTACATTCCGCTCTTAGCGCGACACTTACTGTACTATTTCATTTCACTATCTCCTGATTCTCCATGGAAAGAGCTTATGAGCTTGGTACATGGGCAATCAATCCCGTTTCCTTCACTCGTGGTAGGGATACTAACCGCATGCGCATGTGAGACGGAGGCAGCTCGCTAGAGGTTGGTTGCCACGAGGGCTGGGGGGGTTTTGGGGGCTCAGACCCGAGTAAAAAAAATAACAAAAATAAATAAATAAACAGCTGATTGCGATAAACATGGAATTTGTCAGTTCCTTTTTAAATTAAAAGGTCATTACGGAGAAGGATTATATTCAAAATTCTTTTCAAAGGGGAATATTCTAAATTTTATTTTGGATGGTAATAATCTCACTATTTAATTCTCCCACGGCGGTATGTGTCAACCTGAGCAGGGTCCCGTACGTGAAGTAAAGCTATTCTTTAAGAGGGTCATAAAGAGATGGTTGGCCTTCTAAAGATAATGGTACTTAGGACTAAGGTAAGGGATGTAAAGGTCCTCTAATATTTCTAAAAGAGGGGATTATGACATCGCACTTGAAGAATCGTGTGCTTGAAGTGGACTTATTCTCTATCGAGGTCATAAAGAAATGTCTGACCATCTATACAGAGGGTAGATAGAACTGAGTGAGGCTAAAACAAGGACATAAAAATCCTCTAATACAGGAAATAGGAAGAAATTATGGCAACGCGAGTGCTGGATTGTTTACCTACTGTACACTCTATCGAGGTCATGCATAGATATCTCTTCGTTACGTCTCTCGTGAAGAAAGGAAAAGGGAAAGTAGAGCTAAAATAGAACTTAGGTTACCACATAAGAATCCTTTGATAGTGGAAATGGTGTGAAATCGCTTGGCTGGATCGTTCACCTGAGCTAGTCCAAATATCTGTCGGGGTCGTAAAGAAGTGAATACCTCCTACTAGGGATTCAATTAGGAAACGTTCAAAAAATTTACTGAAGAATAAATTTATTTGAATAGAAAAAACTAAACCAAACACATAAACTAAGCCCAAAAAAGAAAAGAACGAAGCACCTTGTAGTCTAAATTCACTAGAAGATAATTTTCTATGTGAGTAGCTTAGGAATAGTGATTACGATATACAAGAAGGAAAATGTCGAAAGAATAGGTTTAAGCAGTAGAAAGCCTAAAGATACAATAAACAGCAGAAATCACTTTCCCGTAACAAAACGTAAATTTTAACCTAAAATTACATACGGGAGCATTATAAATTGAAGCACCTTAAATCATTCAACGTTTACAACGAGATTTTACAAATTTAAACATCAAGGTCACCCATAAATCAACCTAAATATATCTATTTTTTGTTAAAATCCAATAACTTAACTGCAATTACACAAGAAATACACATTTGAAAAATAAAATAATACTTGTAGGTAAAAATATTTCTGGAACGTTTTCCAATGACAATTATTCTTATGTGTGAGAATAGCTAATACACCTTCTGCACTGTTATTTATGATTTAGATGTTTTAATAGTTACTATCATTGATGATGGCTGTTATTGAAACGCGTTTAAGAAATAAAGTGAGTGGGAGTTTGTTACCTGTGCTCACAAGCGAAACTCAAAAGTTTTGCAGTTTGTTTTTGTGTTGTACAACTTGAGGTTTTCGTTTGTTTGTTTTTTTAACGCGTTTGCTGAAAAATATCAGGAAGTACTGAGTTTTTTTTTGGTAAGTGATACCAAAAGTGTAATCAAAAGTTTTGTTATAAATTGGAATATGTTATTAATAAAAATTAACTTTAACATTAAATGAAATTTGTTTAATATTATCTAGGCGATAGATATTAACTGCAATAAAATTGTCAAGACTTATAGCAGAGGAAACGAATATTATTTTCTGGTTTTATTCTTGTCATTAATAAAAACTTACCCTAAAACGTAAATCCAAAAGTGGTGGTTTTGCGAAAGGAATTCCCAAAAATCCATAAACATCTCTTCCGCTTCGAGTTTTGACGCGTAAACCCTCCAGCTCCCCTTCGGTTATCACAACTCTAGGTCCCTCGGTTTGCGCCAACACATTGCCAAGGCAAATCATGCACAGAAAGGTTATCAAGGACATCTCGACTGTTTCAAGTTGGAGTAAAGTGTGACGTTTTCAGAACAGCCGAGTCATGGACGTAGAGGGGGTCAGTTAATTTTGGGGGAGGGATACAAGCGAAAAGGTTTGTAATAATGATCGAGCTAACAATGTCATTAAGGGCAAGATGTCGAGACATCGTGAGCATGCCGTATGAGCATGTCGTTAACTTGAATTAAGTCGAATTGTACACCGCTCTCCGGTTATTCGTGCAACACAATAATTACGCAGACAATAAATACTAACATTTAACGAAGTACTCTCTCTGTAGGGTGGGTCTACATAGAATTACTAGTGTAGGCCTACAACATGTTTCCATTACTTTTGAATATATTCAAACCATTTTTATAAAATATGATGGGTTTTATAAATACTTTAACGAAAATATTTAAACACTAAACAAAAGTATTTTTGCTTGAGAAAATTTCAAAAAAGGTAAATGATCAGATTTACATACACAGGTTTGAGTCTATTAATGTTATTTATATGTTAATTTAAAGAACTAAGACAACTGTTGTTCTGTAATCAAAATTTTTGAGCAATATTTATTGTATTTTTTGCGTTTTATTAAATGCACTTTACAATTTAAATTTCGTTATAATATTCCATACATACTCTTTACTATTTTACTCTTTTGGGAATTTAAAGATCACTTTTTGGTAGTATATTTAAGGCGGTTAGAGACAGAGTGGACCAAATTTCATTTTTAAAGAAATTGATTCTGGAGCAAGAATAGGTTTGGTAATGTGTACTTTTTACTGACAGTAATTGCAGTTATGATACTTTTGTATAGAGAGCAGCATGGAAACTTATTAGGCCATAGGCCTATGTGTTAATAATTGGGCCCGTATTGTTCAACATCTAGCCTACATCAACGACATACCGACACGTACTGTTTCATTTCACTAACTCCTGATTATCCATGGAAAGAGCTTATGATCTTGGTACATGGGCAATCAATCCCGTTTCCTTCACTCGCGGTAGGGATACTAACGGCATGCGCAAGTGAGACGGAGGTAGCTCGCTAGAGGCTGGCTGCCATGAGGGCTGGGCGGGTTTTGGGGGCTCAGACCAGGGTAAAAAAAAAATATGTGTTAATATAACGCCACACTACAACACTCAACGCACAAGTGGCAGTATTTGCATATGGCACGGCGTTATCCGATCAGTCGCGGCCATATTTGCATATGATATGGTGTTATCCGATGAATCGTGGCAGTATTTGCATATGACAAGGCGTTATCTGATTAGTCGTGCCAGTATTTGCATATGACATGGCGTTATCCGATGAATCGTGGCAGTATTTGCATATGACAAGGCGTTATCCGATCAGTCGTGCCGGTATTTGCATATGACATGGCGTTATCCGATGAATCGTGGCAGTATTTGCATATGACAAGGCGTTATCCGATCAGTCGTGGCAGTATTTGCATATGACATAGCGTTATCCGATCAGTCGTGGCATTATTTGCATATGACATGGCGTTATCCGATCAGTCGTGGCAGTATTTGCATATGACATAGCGTTATCCGATCAGTCGTGGCAGTATTTGCATGACATGGGGTTATCCGATAAGTCGTGGCAGTATTTGCATATGTCATTGCGTTATCTAATCAGTCATGACAGTATTTGCATATGCCATGGCGTTATCCGATCAGTCGTGGCATTATGTGCATGACATGGGGTTATCTGATCAGTCGTGGCAGTATTTGCATATGACATGGCGTTATCAGATCAGTCGTGTCAGTATTTGAATATGACATGTCGTTATCCGATCAGTCGTGGCAGTATTTGCATATGGCAAGGTGTTATCCGATCAGTCGTAGTAGTATTTGTATGACATGGGATTATCTGAACAATCGTGGCAGTATTTGCATATGGCATGGCGTTATCTAATCAGTGATGCCAGTGTTTGCATATGGCAAGGCGTTATCCGATCAGTCGTGGCAGTATTTGCATGACATGGGATTATCCGATCAATCGTGGCAGTATTTGCATATGACATGGCGTCATCCGATGAATCGTGGCAGTATTTGCATATGACAAGGCGTTATCCGATCAGTTGTGGCAGTATTTGCATATGACATAGCGTTATCCGATCAGTCGTGGCATTATTTGCATATGACATGGCGTTATCCGATCAGTCGTGGCAGTATTTGCATATGACATAGCGTTATCCGATCAGTCGTGGCAGTATTTGCATGACATGG
This sequence comes from Prosapia bicincta, assembly GCA_036971475.1. NCBI lineage: Eukaryota > Metazoa > Arthropoda > Insecta > Hemiptera > Cercopidae > Prosapia > Prosapia bicincta. The sequence continues at coordinate 11,475 of JBAIZL010000016.1, forward strand.
GGTTATCCGATAAGTCGTGGCAGTATTTGCATATGTCATTGCGTTATCTAATCAGTCATGACAGTATTTGCATATGCCATGGCGTTATCCGATCAGTCGTGGCATTATGTGCATGACATGGGGTTATCTGATCAGTCGTGGCAGTATTTGCATATGACATGGCGTTATCAGATCAGTCGTGTCAGTATTTGAATATGACATGTCGTTATCCGATCAGTCGTGGCAGTATTTGCATATGGCAAGGTGTTATCCGATCAGTCGTAGTAGTATTTGTATGACATGGGATTATCTGAACAATCGTGGCAGTATTTGCATATGGCATGGCGTTATCTAATCAGTGATGCCAGTGTTTGCATATGGCAAGGCGTTATCCGATCAGTCGTGGCAGTATTTGCATGACATGGGATTATCCGATCAATCGTGGCAGTATTTGCATATGGCATGGCGTTATCTAGTCAGTCATGCCAGTGTTTGCATATGGCATGGGTTTATCCGATCAGTCATGTCAGTATTTGCATATGGCATGGCGTCATCCGATCAGTCGTGGCAGTTGAATATCGTGTGTCGCGTCATACAATTCAACTGTAGTCACTCATACGCTTGCTAAGTCATGGCAATGGCAATTCATGTTCAGTTTACAAAAACTTCTAACAGTACAGTTGAATCACTTTGACAAAAATCGCATGCGAGGGGAGGAGGGAGAGAAAATTAGATAACAGATGTCACGATTATTGAAATGGTACAAAAACCTACTGGCGGCAGTGCTGACGAGAATAAAGGTGAAGGTTCGACCGAGACAGAACGAGAAGGCAAAATTCGTCACGGTGAAGGAACGACTGCCTTGGAACGGCACTGCTCTTTATTGATCAGCAGAGACCACGAAAACAGATGTGCTTCTGCTAAGACTCCCTTAAGTAGCAGTAACGCTGAATTGAACCGGTAAAGTTAGGTCTGGGTTAAAATGTGTCCAGTCCGAGCTCTGGCCGCAAAAGTACATAGATTTCTCTCGATTCTTGTATACATGTATTCTTTTACCGGTTCTTTCCAAAGGTTAAATAGGGATCGACCGACATGACATCGTAACCATTCCTCAGTCCACTTTCTCCTGAAAAATCGCTCTGCACACTTTTGACAATATAAGAGGGAATATATCTCTCGGTCAGCAGGATCCATTGCTGAAGCCAATTTTGCTACTTCATCAGCTTCTGGTCCCTCTCAACCCGCAATGGGCAGGGATCCACTGGAAGATTATCTTTTTGTCTTCCTCGTGCAACATCAAAATTAACATCTTCAATTGAGCAACTCTAAATCAGTATGACGTAGTGTATGGCAACGGTAGAACTTGGAGGGCTGATTTCGAGTCAGTGAGAATACAAACATCTGATTCGCCGATAGATTTACAGTTTACCAGTGCAGGATTAATTACAACAACACATCTAAATAATTATATAAATCCACCATCCAAGATTTTTCTATATTGCCAAAATCATTTAAAATTTATATAGATGAAGCAATGGACAATTGAAACAAGGATGTGAGTAAAGCTGACGAAAATTACATCCATAGCTTTATGCTCACTGATTATCAATTAACTGTAGCAGATGACAAAGAAGGTATCACTTACATGATGTACAACCTGGGAACTGAATTTGGAAAATAGGGTTTGGAGATTATCAACTATAAAACACAAAATATGTTCATTTAGAAATGCCACAGAAGGCTTAGAAATTTACTACGTCTCAAATGTTTTAGAAATAAACCTAAAATGTTTGAATACTTGGGGGTAACTTTAAAGAACGAGGGCCATATAAAAGTAATATACTTTAATTATGTGATTATCATAGATAAAATAATATTAAAAAAATGTATAATGGTTGACAGTAACTCCAACAATTTAAATAATTTATAGTTTGTTTTTATATGTTATTTAGTAATACTATGTGAACAAGACTAAAATAATTTTAAATGTCACAAGGTGTAAATAGTACTTAAAACATATGTTAATTAACCTCATACAAACATAACCTTATTTGATTTTTGAAACCCTTGTTTATTAAATAATTCTTCAGTATATCTTATGTTATACATCGAAATCTTGTTGCTGTTTATGACGAGTTAGTTGTTAATTCTTATTACACTTTTGCTATTACTTGCGACCAGACTTTTTGTTAACTAAAAGTTGTTAAATTGTTCACTTACACTTGGCGGAAACGTTTTCGTCTTACGACTTCTTCAGCCTCGTATTTTTGCCGCTAGGATTGCTGCAGTTGTGCTTCCTCGGTACCATTATTTTGAAAGTTAGAAGTGATGTGATCGAAGAGTATGTGTGATCTGTGCCGTGTTTGTTCATCTAAGATGTCATTTTTATGTGTGCAATCACTCATGAAAAATTATGGAAAATAACATGAGCATCCTCCATACATGCAACAAAGGCCATAAATTAAACACACTTGAACAGTATGAAATATATAGACATAGCAACACAGATATGAACAAACGCGGCACAAATCACGCGGGTTAATCGAGTTTTTACTGTACTTTTTGTGTGTTTTGTTCTGACATCTATAAATCAGTGGCAGTAAGACACGTGGGGGAGAGAGAGAGAGAGAGAGTATCGAACCTGCTCTAGTGAGAGAGAGAGAGAGAGGACCGATGTCAAACGACCAGAAATGGTTACGATCTTGATTGCTGTTGCTTCATAAATAATAATATTTTCGTTTACTTTAATCATGTAATTCATTGATATCAACCAATACATAAATAAGATATAGTTGGTAATTAATTATTTTTCTAATAAATTACTCCACACACATATTTTAATAGTTAACAAAATAGGAATCGGAATCGACACTTTTATGATGAAGAATCGAGTATCGACGATTCCTCGATACCACCTAGAATCGACGATTCCTGGAATCGAGAATTGGAATCGGCCCATCCCTACTAATTATGAAAATAAATTCATTGTAAGCATGGTAATGTAAACGATTACAAATAATAATGCATATGATTTACATTAAGTAAATCCCCAAACCACAAAATCATCAAGGATAAGAACTATGACTTAGACATATCCTTCTGCGATGCCCGAGCTCTCAACATCTTCCAATTAAAGGATCACAAAAAATAATGAAATTACAGAAGATGTTGTTAGATAAAGGTTTTTAGGAGCTTTATCTTAAGATGAAGAAATGACAGATCCAGACTGTAGGAAATACCAACACTGAACCACTCGTAATCAGACAAGAGTAAAATTTTTTCATATCCAAAATTTATTCTAGAATCAAGTATAATTTTTTGGATAATGTCTTTAAAAATATAACCCTTTACAATTAACTGAAATATATGGAGAAGACACAATTTCAGACAGTATACATACAAATTTTGATGGTTTAATCACAATACTTAAAGCAAAACCTTGAGCCTGGCTAGTTAAATTGATATTACTCGTATTTGTGTATTTCTCGATTCATGTATTGGGTGTATTCAATACATTGATATTACTTCTATTTATGCATTTCCCGATTCATGTATTGGGTGTATTCAATACATTGATATTACTCGTATTTGTGCATTTCCCGATTCATGTATTGGGTGTATTCAATACATTGATATTACTCGTATTTGTGCATTTCCCGATTCATGCATTGGGTGTATTCAATACATTGATATTACTCGTATTTGTGCATTTCCCGATTCATGTATTGGGTGTATTCAATACATTGATATTACTCGTATTTGTGCATTTCCCGATTCATGTATTGGGTGTATTCAATACATTGATATTACTCGTATTTGTGCATTTCCCGATTCATGTATTGGGTGTATTCAATACATTGATATTACTCGTATTTGTACATTTCCCGATTCATGTATTGGGTGTATTCAATACATTGATATTACTCGTATTTGTGCATTTCCCGATTCATGTATTGGGTATATTCAATACATTGATATTACTCGTATTTGTGCATTTCCCGATTCATGTATTGGGTGTATTCAATACATTGATATTACTCGTATTTGTGTATTTCCCGATTCATGTATTGGGTATATTCAATACATTGATATTACTCGTATTTGTGTATTTCCCGATTCATGCATTGGGTATATTCAATACATTGATATTACTCGTATTTGTGCATTTCCCGATTCATGCATTGGGTATATTCAATACATTGATACTACTCGTATTTGTGCATTTCCCGATTCATGTATTGGGTGTATTCAATACATTGATATTACTCGTATTTGTGCCTTTCCCGATTCATGTATTGGGTATATTCAATACATTGATATTACTCGTATTTGTGTATTTCCCGATTCATGCATTGGGTATATTCAATACATTGATATTACTCGTATTTGTGCATTTCCCGATTCATGTATTGGGTGTATTCAATACATTGATATTACTCGTATTTGTGCATTTCCCGATTCATGTATTGGGTATATTCAATACATTGATATTACTCGTATTTGTGTATTTCCCGATTCATGCATTGGGTATATTCAATACATTGATATTACTCGTATTTGTGCATTTCCCGATTCATGTATTGGGTGTATTCAATACATTGATATTACTCGTATTTGTGCATTTCCCGATTCATGTATTGGGTGTATTCAATACATTGATATTACTCGTATTTGTACATTTCCCGATTCATGTATTGGGTGTATTCAATACATTGATATTACTCGTATTTGTGCATTTCCCGATTCATGTATTGGGTATATTCAATACATTGATATTAATCGTATTTGTGCATTTCCCGATTCATGCATTGGGTATATTCAATACATTGATATTACTCGTATTTGTGTATTTCCCGATTCATGTGTTGGGTGTATCCAATACATTGATATTACTCGTATTTGTGTATTTCCCGATTCATGTATTGGGTGTATTCAATACATTGATATTACTCGTATTTGTGTATTTCCCGATTCATGTGTTGGGTGTATTCAATACATTGATATTACTCGTATTTGTGTATTTCCCGATTCATGTATTGGGTGTATTCAATACATTGATATTACTCGTATTTGTGTATTTCCCGATTCATGTGTTGGGTGTATTCAATACATTGATATTACTCGTATTTGTGTATTTCCCGATTCATGTATTGGGTATATTCAATACATTGATATTACTCGTATTTGTGTATTTCCCGATTCATGTATTGGGTGTATTCAATACATTGATATTACTCGTATTTGTGTATTTCCCGATTCATGTATTGGGTGTATCCAATACATTGATATTACTCGTATTTGTGCATTTCCCGATTCATGTATTGGGTGTATTCAATACATTGATATTACTCGTATTTGTGTATTTCCCGATTCATGTGTTGGGTGTATCCAATACATTGATATTACTCGTATTTGTGCATTTCCCGATTCATGTATTGGGTATATTCAATACATTGATATTACTCGTATTTGTACATTTCCCGAATCATGTATTGGGTGTATTCAATACATTGATATTACTCGTATTTGTGCATTTCCCGATTCATGTATTGGGTATATTCAATACATTGATATTACTCGTATTTGTGCATTTCCCGATTCATGTATTGGGTGTATTCAATACATTGATATTACTCGTATTTGTGCATTTCCCGATTCATGTATTGGGTGTATTCAATACATTGATATTACTCGTATTTGTACATTTCCCGATTCATGTATTGGGTGTATTCAATACATTGATATTACTCGTATTTGTGCATTTCCCGATTCATGTATTGGGTATATTCAATACATTGATATTACTCGTATTTGTGCATTTCCCGATTCATGTATTGGGTGCATCCAATACATTGATATTACTCGTATTTGTGCATTTCCCGATTCATGTATTGGGTGTATTCAATACATCCATAAATGCATCCACAATGCATACTGTAGCATATAGATGAAGTTCTTCCTGCTTCAGAATCAAATGCTAATTAATTTTTTTTTGTGTCAACTATCTTTTTTTATGCACCAATTATACATTTTTGTAAGAGCTTGAAGTATAACTGTTTAATGAAAGGTATCAGAATTTATTCATTGATTAGCAACTTGCATATAATTAAAATTGTCTATCTAATTCTGATGTTTTTATTTAACTTTTTTATGTGAAGTTTTGTCACAGAGTAGCCTAGTTGTTTATTATCTGTTCGAATAGAGTTTTTGTGAGTGTGTTTTATCATTTTGTATGTGTTGTGGCTTTTATATAATTTGAAATTTATTGTTGTTCTTAGTTTATTGATTTTTTTGATGAATTGCAGAATTTTTAGAATTGTGTCAATACTGGTGTACGTGTGTAGTGTATTTTGTACATCTATGGTGATATTTGATTTTGGTTGTATATTTTTGATATATTTTATGTGTTTCTTGTTCATATGGTGAAGATTTTTTCTGTTTTCCTTTAAAGAAGATTGGGCAGTTGCTGCATGTGATCAGTATGCAAATGCTCTGTTGTTTATTTTAGAGTTATTTTAGGTGTTTTCTTGGTTGTGTTGGATATTTTATAGACGACATGTATTTGAGTTTTTGGAAGGATGAATTAGTTTTTTGTGCTACATCACAATTTTTTTATAATTATTCTTGCATAGTTAGGGTTGATATTACCAATGCATTGTTATTAGTATTCATTAACTAAATATTCTTATTATCGGTCTGCTGAAGAGTGCTGATTTCCCGCAGCAACTATTGAAAGTATTGACTATTTTTTGTTATCTGTTATTGAAGTTTGGTGGTAATACAAAACAATTGTTACAATATGTACAGTAGTATATAGTCTCTATAATTCGAGACAGATGGGACCGAGATCCCCTCGAACTACCGAAAACTCGAATTACACTGAAATACATTCCTGTGCATTAGAAAACGTAGGAGTTTTAATGAAACCTAATACTATAATTAAAAATTCACTAATAAGGTTTATAAACTTTGTACAAACATTTTTTGGAAGCCCGATCATTTCCTTTGTATACCGTACTGATATAAACATTTCTTGAAAGTCCGAATCATCATTTTCTAACAAATAAATGAAATAGGCTCAATATAATAGCCTTAAATTTAACAGAAGCTCGAAATATCAAGACTCGAAATTTCAAGACTACTGTATATTTAAATAAATATGATATATTTAAATACATATATCATATACAAAAAGAACACAGTTTAATCATGTTTTTGAATTTACCACATTTTTTAATTTTCAAAATTTGAAACTTAATCGTAACTTTAAGCAATTACTTCATATTTAACTTTAATCAGTTCCTTTTTTTGTTTTCTCAAATATAGTAAAAGATAACGTAATATTTTATCTTTATTAATATATTTTACCTAAGACGGAATTTTATTTATTGTATTTTTGTTATCAAGTACATTTAGATTTTTATAAACAATTTATGTAAATCATGAATTATTATTTGAGTAACAACTAATTCATTGACAAAGCCAACCTAACCTGGCCCTTCAGTGAAACGATTATTTCAAAACATGTCAGCAAGTAGGTTAATAGTTTTTACTTAGTTACTCAAATAATCACCGATGGTTTATTTTGTGAATTTAAGATTATTACAATAAGGAACTTCAATTTATGTAAGTTTGTATAAACTGATTTACGTAGTTTTAGTAATAGGTTCTTCTCAATACCTTATCCTCTTATTTATTTTCTATATTTTCCACTGGTTGGAAACTATAAAGTATGTCAGGAAAACTAGGGAATAAAATAGACCAATATTCATTGAACACTACAGCCAATTTATTTCACAACTGATTTATGACACAGAAACCTGTCTTCAACAACCAAAAAGGTTTTCAAGAAAGTTTAAGGAAGGAAAATGTAATATACAAAAAACTGTACATAAGTTAATAATTAAAAAAATGCTACACCATAAAATTGGTCCACTGCCATTCTATAATGTTCTTTTTAACTAATTATTTTTTTCTTAAAACAAGATTAAAGTCTGAAATAAAAACAAATCTACTTTACATTGGGATCTGAGTGTAAACATGGCACATTAGGCAGTCGCTGAGTTCTTAATAAAAACTGCAGTTTACATTAAATTTCTGTTTACACTTAGTTAAATGAAAGTAACAAAAAAAAAATGAAATAGCATTTTAGGTATACATAATAGTTAACATTGAATGGGCTAAGAAATAGCTTCAATAAATTTAACAATAATGAGATTTCAAGTATCGTGTTGTAATTTATTATTTTTTCTCATACTATATAAATTGAATGGAATAGTTATTTGGATTGACTTAAATACATTCATACATAATGAAGAACAAATATATAAATTCAATAATCAAAAACACAAAGTGAAATAAAGATTTCAACTTCATTATCTTATGAGCTCTGGAATATCCTCATAATTAAATTTACTTAAAGTACATAAGGAAATAATACAAAATTATATGTACTTTTTAAACAAAAGATAAATTAAAATCTAACTAAAATTTACAAATATACATAGCGCTCATAATTTTATTTTTTCCTTTTAAATTTTATAATCAATTACATATGACACAGAGTTGGCAAATTTTTACACAAGTATACAGTTTAAAAATTGTAACTAAAAGACATTTTAAGAAATAAAACAAATCACTTACTGTGATTGTTAAACTTAAAACTGAAGGACTGAATATATAACAAAATAAACAGAAATTTTCCCTTTGTAAAGAAGGGAATGATTACATAATTCTTATTTAATATTGTCATTGTTAATCACAAGATTTGATTGCTCCTCACTTTCTGTGTGACATAACAGCTCTGTTTACGGGTTTTGGTCTTTTTGTTTGGCGCAATACTTCTGCATATGATTTCTCAAGCATTTTGAGCGTAGCAACTTGTGAGGCTGCACTTGTTAGGGGATGGCTGTCCCATGCTGTGCTATGTCTGTGTTGTTCACTATGTACACTTTCTTCTTTATGCATATAACTTGTCAAGTCACTTCCAGCTGCTGCACACCAGGAGGACCTTTCAGGTGTCCTACTTGGACTGTCACTCAACCTCACTTCTTTCTTCCTTCTGGTAACTTTGTTTGAGTAGGAAACTTTGGCATTAAATCCAAGTACTGAAGCAACAGATTCTACATTAGTCTTGGAGGAATGCTTCTTTGAATTTGATTTCTTTTTATTTCCCACACCTGATGACAAATATTCTAAAATATCTCTTGTTGGTTTCTTTTTCTCTTCAGAATTCACTGAGCTTTCATTTGAAGTTGAAGGATGCTCAGTACTTTTCAGCTGTAAATTTTCTTCTTCTTCTTCAATATTGTAGGCTTTACAAGGTCCATTAATAAGACTATTTGTAATAACCATAGTTTCAATAGGATACTCTTCAGAAGGCTCATCGGAAATAACAGACGTTTCGATTTCATCATCTGCATCAGGTAAATGTGTAGGTGGATCTTCTCTTGCAGGAGTAACAGGAGGAACTTTAGGCAGTTCCTCACAGACTGGAGTAAAATCATCCAACAAAGGCAGTTTTTCTCCTTCATCTTTAGCTTCTGCAGCACGTTTGAGAACGGCAAATATTTCTCTGAACAGCTGCCTATATTCAGGAGTCTTTCGAAACCTACTCTCAACAGGACTAGCATCATCATATATACTAAACCTACAGTCATCCCCATCAGAGATTGTGCACAAGAAGGAACCAGGAGGAAAATCAGTCTGAGTGCCTTTGTTACTGGTTTCATCATAAAAACCGGACGACGATGTTTCTGCTTCTGAAAAATCTGTTGGAGTTGCAGAGAAAGTTTTACTATTAGCATTTGATTTGGGCGGTTGTTTCTTTTGTGCTACTCTTGTTTCTCCTTCACTGTCAATTTCTTCTTCTTCTTTCTGAAAACTTGAGAAATCCCCAGACAACTGAAGTTCTTCTTGAAGAGACAGACAATTGTTGCTGGACACAGTTTGCGGCGGTCGTATGATTCCAGGATGGCGCTGAACTTTTAACAATGCTTCATATTTTTCAACCAAGTCCCTGTAAGGATTGTCCCCTTGGCAGCTTTCGCCTAACGATTCCTGGAAAAATACACTTTTTTTAAATTTTACCCAATTAAATCAATGACTGAATTATTCAAGTACCAATAATAAAACTCTACATTGTTTATTGAGATTATCCTTTTTCCTGTTATTAAAATTATTAAGAAGAAAATTAAATAAAACTAAAGAGCGTGTTAAAATATTTGTTGTCCAGTTTTAATGATCAAATATTTAAAAAAATACTTTCAACATAAACTAAAAACTTTACAAGTTATGGATTTTCTGTGATATCTTTAAGAGATGTTGATTGTACCTAATTTATATATAGATATCTTTTTATCAGGCAATCAAATTATTCTAAAACATACTAACGGGTAGTTTGAAAATATGAAGACCAAATTAAATCAGTATGGTTAAATGAACCCTGTTTTTTCTGGTTATTATTCATATTTCATACAGCAAAATAAATCTTGACATGCATGAGATAGTGTGTTAGCATTAAGGGTTTACAAAATATTTAACGTTTATAAATTTTGTATTATTTGAAGATATAAAATTTTAAAATTAATTAATTTGATTTAATACCAAAACACTACAACTAATGTTTTTGTATTAAGGTAATTGGATTTTAATCAAAAAGAGAATTTACAATAACAAATAACTCACTTGTCTTTTAGAACAATCTTTTGTTTTTATGATCCACGGTTGCTACAATGTTATAAGAATATATGAAATGTTTTAGTTTGTTACTAAGGGATGAAAACTACAAAATTAATTCTCAAGTCCACAAAAAACGTTTTTAATTTCTAGAAGTAAACATTCAAGTTAGACATAGTTTAGTACTTATTATTGTAGTAAAAATTATGCCCTCACACTGACATGATTGTAATGATGATAAATAATAATATTATTGTACAATGGATTCACTGATCTTGATTGTTTTAATAAACAATGCACATATTTGTATTATTTAGTATATTTCTTTAAACTTGCTGTGTTATTCAATAAACTCTTCTCAATTAATCTCACATAACTTCATTAATTTCCTTACATTTAAAGAGTAACATTTCATTAAAACTGTGATGAGCAGATAGTATTGGAACTGCACTAAGATTAATTAGCCTACCAATACTATTCAATGGATTGGGTAGTCTAGTTGCTACTGAGTTATAAAACCAAACTGAACACCAATCTAAGTATAAGAAAGACAAAAACTGCAGAGGAGGGGTAATGTTATGGAGTAGTCATTCAAGCCAAAAGTGTTAATTAAGCTAATTTACTTATGTTCTCTTACATGCCTTTGTAAATTGCTTGATTTTCTTTCTCATATTAACAGCTTATCTATCCCGACACGAGTAAAAACTAAGTAAGATCTCAGAGTTGTGCGACACAATTATGCAAAAAGGGTGCAGATGTGACTTTTACTCCGTGGAAGTTGAAACTTGTGAGCTTTTGGTGGTTTACATACTTCTGAAAAATCTTGGTCTAGGGATGACGTGATTAATGACTTATTATGTACGTCTTAAAAGCTATGTTAAGAGAGTAAATAAGATGGCCGGAAGCATGGACTTCTGGTGGGAGGAGCGTTGGGCCACAGAAGCACTTTAACTCCCTGTTGCCATGGTTGTATGTCCTGGGAGATGCAATCTAAAAAAGTGAGGGAGAAAGGTCGTTGGGAAACATCTAGGTACAAATAATATGAGGAAATTTGAAGTAAATATATCCTTCACAGATGGAAAAACATCATGAAAAGTTAGTATTCAGAGTGTATCCGTTGACTTTGCACAGCATACAGTTGCAGTTCCAACGTTTCGCTAGAAACGAGCGGATCATCTAGCATTGATGAGGTGAACTTCACACAACAGTTGAAGTGTTAACGGAGACAACTCCGCATCGATAGGGATTAAAAATTAAAAAATAGATAAATTCAATTCAGTGATTCGACAATGGTCAAGTGACCGAAAGGTGCCTCATCACATAAGGTAAGATTATTGCACTTAGTGGTAGAAAAAATTAATTACAATTAATAATAATAACTTCATAAATATATAAATATATATATATATATATATATATATATATATATATATATATATATCTCGTGATATTTCATGTTGTCTATTATTTTTCCGTTGCACTGACTTTATGAAGTTATTATTATTACTTGTAAATAATTTTTTCCACCACTAAGTGCAATAATTTTACCTTATGTGATGAGTCACCTTTCGGTCACTTGACCATTGTCGAATCACTGATTAATATTTCTCTATTTTTCTGGTGTGGATGTTCGGTCGGTAATGTTGGTATTTGTTGACGTCATACATATTTCTTCTTGAGCTATGTGTATAATGTTTTTGAATAGTACGTCGTCTGCATATGTTGTCTGTAGGTTCATTAAATTGTTGTGTATGTTTCTGTAAATGTGGTATTTTTCTAGTGAGTTTAGTTCTATTGGGTTGTTATTTATTTCAAGTATGGTTAGGTTATTTTCGTAATTTGTTATTTCATGTTTATGTGATATTATGTACAAAATTACATGTAACGACTGCAACACATTTTACATAGGGAAAACAACCAGATCATTTAAAATAAGATTTGAAGAACATTACAGAACATTCAAAAATAAAAATACAAAAGTATCAAATGTTGCAGCACACCTAATATCACATAAACATGAAATAACAAATTATGAAAATAACCTAACCATACTTGAAATAAAAAATAACCCAAATGAGTTAAACTCACTAGAAAAATACCACATTTATAAAAACATACACAACAATTTAATGAATATACAGATAACATATGCGACGTACTATTCAAAAACATTATACACATGGCTCAAGAAGAAATATGTATGACGTCAACAAATACCAACATCACCGACCGAGCATCCACACCAGAAAAATAGAAAAAAATCAATCAGTGAATCGACAATGATCAAGTGATCGAAAGGTAAAATCACATAAGGTAAAATTATTGCACTTCGTGATGGGAAAAATTATTTACAAGTAATAATAATAACTTCATATATATATATATATATATATATATATATATATCATAACACAATGATGTCTTCTGATAATTTGTTCAGCTATTGAGAAAGTCATGTTTTTATAGACCAAATACTCTAAAAGGGTTATAATACAGTTTAGTTAGTTAGATATTATATAACTTTCTTTGTACTTCATCTATAAATGTATAGCTAAAGTAATTTCACTTTGTGTTCAATAACGTGTTGCTTTTATAAACATAAGCATAAAAAATATTAGCAACTTAAAGTTATTGCAATTTTGTCAAGTGATAAAGTATACCAAGTAAATATAACACTCCTAAATATTCTACATCTAATGGCCCCACAAACACCACTTTTAAGCTGTTGTTGCAAGCTGAATGTTAATTTAAACAAACATGCATATATACTTACTTACTAGATTGTATTCAGGCAAAAAGTTAGTTTATTTTTAAGGTTGAATGCATACTTTTTGTTAATCCTTTGAGTAAAATGTGAAACATTTTCAGTGGATTCTTGGGATCAGCCTATAATGGAATTATCAAACTGAGGAATTGTTTCCACCCCTTGTTACTTTTCCTACATTTGTCACTTTCTTAAACAACCCACTATGCTCTAGGCTAGCCGTAGGCCTATTTTAACCCTTTAACTGCCAAACACTTGTATATTAAAAAAAAATATTTCTCCTTTAATACTCTGATAAAGTTACAAGGTGTTTAGAATGCTTTTAAATTGCACTCTATAGTATTGCCTAGTTTTGATCTTAAATTATTTAAAACATCCTATAAGCAGATGCAATCTAGGAAACTAAACACAGATAATACACCACATATCTAGACTATAGGCATAACCTCTGCTTTGTACTTACATGTGAGCATGGGCGGAGTTAAGGGGGCAAGGCATTGCCCTCCCAACTATTCTCCACAGGTGTATTATTTTTTTAATAATCAAAAGCTTACAATTAACTCATTCAAGATACACCAAAAATAATAATAGTGCTGATAAGAAATATTCTCTGGCAGTAACAGCTGTTATTTTGATCGTATGCGAGTTTTTTCAACACGACTGTAAATTCAAAGAAAAATATGAACTTCATTTTAATCATTCAAAATTAGGGATTGTTTCAGAAGAAGATTGGTATTCAATGTTATGCATAGAAACAAAATTAGGCTAATGTTTGGACTTATAACTTCATAATAATTTTTAAAAGAACTAAAATACTTTAGACTTTACATAGCTATAAGTCTAAAAGCTCACGATTTGGGTTCTATAAGAATCATATCGTTGAATACCATAGCCTAACTTACCAATAAAAAAGTAGTTTAAAACATGTACCTTTTAATGTAAGTTTTTGAATGTTGGCTAAATATCGACAATCTTTTTTTTTTAAGGGGGATACCCTTGATCCCATTTAATACCCCCAGGGCAATCAGTGCCCCCATAGAATAAAACTTGCAGCTCCGCCCATGCATGTGAGCAGTAAATAAACAGTGCATGCAATGGATCGCAGTCATCCTAGTTGTACTATTTCACTGAGTAAAACAATTTTTATTTTCTTGTTTTTTTTTTTAAATATAAATTAGATGAAAAAACTACTTTAGAAAGTGATTTTTAAAAACCGGAACCACAATATAATTTGACTTTAAATTCAGCAGTTAAAAGGTTAATGTCCAAGGGTTTTTTTAAAATTTCTAATGTAAAAAGCACTTATTGGTTATACCACCTGAACAGAATAATCTATTGTTGTTAGGGGTTGAGAGCCATACTGTTTACACAATCCCAATTGCTTACTTAGTAAGTTTTACAACAATAAATTGAAGTAGACCAATTTTTTACTTCTAGAAATTTAACAATTTATTTAGCCAGATTTTTGTCTTGCCATTGTGTTTTGTAAACAAACTTGCTTAAATCCTTTAGGAATAGCAATTTTTTTCTAATTTAATTTTAATATTGCATGATTTATGCATTGCTAGCATGTAATATGATCTCATTAAAGGCATCATGTGACTTTATATTGGTAAAGGTAAAGAGAAAACAATAATTTTAACTAAACACTTTTAAATGTTTTTATTTTATTTTAACTTGCCTATAGTAGCACTTACTTCCCTTGTTGAGGACCGGCCGTTTCAGGAGATGTGTCCCTTTGTCAACTCAGACTGTAACTGATCTCAAGGTTTACTAGGTTAAGGTGGGGGTGGGATATTTTGGTGGTGTGGGTATATTTTGTGTGTATTAGGAGTTATGATGTCAAAAAGTGTGTGTGAGTTGTAATGTAATTGTGTATTGAGTATGTGTGTAGGGTGTAGTTTGAAGTGCCTGTATATTTTGTATTGTTCGGTTGTGTAGCGTTGGTTAATTCTGTATTGTTTATGAAGAATTTGTAGGTTAGATGTTATGTCTATGTAGTCATGTTTTGTAGAGATGAGATGATCGGCGAAGTTTGATTGGTAGTTATTGGTTTTTAGTGCTTTTATATGTTCTTGGTAACGTGTGTAGAATGACCTCCCTGTCTGGCCTATGTAAAAACTGGGGCATGAACTGCAAGTTAGTTTGTAAACTCCAGTGGTGTTGTAAATGTCGTTGATTTTGTTGTTGGGTTTAAATTGTTTGTTGAGAGTGTTGTGTGTGGAGTAAGCTATTTTGTAGTTGTGTTGGTTAGATTGTGGGTTTTGGATGATCTGTATGGTATTGATGAATATTTTTTTGGGATTATCATCTTGTGTGTTTGTATTTGGGTTATTATGTTTATTTTTTAGGCAGTTGTATAATTTGTCAATCATTGTTGGGTTGTATTCGTTCGTTTGTGCTATATATTTTATGGTGTTTAACTCCTGGTAGTGTTCATCTTTGTCTAACGGTGTTTTAAGCAGGTGATATATCATAGTGTTGTAAGCAGCTAGTTTATGTTGTTGTGGGTGGTTTGAGGAACTGTATATGGGTGTATTAGTGCTGGTGGGTTTTCGGTATATGTTGAATATATGTGTTCGTTTGTCTGTTCGTTTAATTGTAAGGTCTAAGATGTTGAGGGAGTTTTGTTGTTCTGTTTCGATGGTGTATGTTAGTTTTGGGTGTATGGAATTTAGGTGTTTTAGAAATATGCGTGCTCTGCGTGTGTTGCCTTTATATAATGTTATGATGTCGCTGACGTTCTGTACCAGTAAATTATGTTATCTGAGTGTTTGTTGTTGTGTAAAATGTGGTTTTGTTCAATATGGTGTATGAATATTTCTGCTAAGATGCTAGCTATGGGGGAGCCCATAGGTAGTCCATCTTTCTCGTTGTAGGATGTGCTATTGTAGGTGAAGTAGTTTTGAGATGTGGTAAATCTTGTGAGGCGGATGATTTCGTCAATGTGTGTATGTGGTGTATTTGTGTCTATTAGCATGTTTTTCAGGATGTCGATGGTTTCTGGAATGGGGATGTTTATATATAGATTTGATTCCTATTTATTTATTCGTACGTAAACCTTGAGATCAGTTACGGTCTGAGTTGACAAAGGGACACATCTTCCGAAACGGCCATCATCAACAAGCAAAGTAAGTGCTACTATAGGCAAGTTTAAAACATTTAAAAGTGTTTAGTGACTAATAGTAGCTCACGCAAAGATGGAATCAACAAATGTTATTAATTTTAACTTGTAAATACAGGTGCCAACAGGGGTCAACTGTAAACTGGTTTAACAGGTGTTTGTAAACACTTGTAAATATTTACAAACTTGCCTATAGTAGCACTTACTTATATTTGTTGCGGACGGCCGTTTCGGGAGATGTGTCCCATTGCCAACTCAGACTGTAACTGATCTCAAGGTTTACATAGGTTAGGGTATTAAATATAGGGTAACAAATATAAGTAAGTGCTACTATAGGCAAGTTTGTAAATACTTACAAGTGTTTAGTGAAAACTAGTAGTTCACGTAAAGATGGAATCAACAGATATAATAATTTTAAACAATGTTGTGAGACTTTCCACGTGCTGCAGTATTAGGTTATGTTTGATATTTTGTTTTTAAAATTTGTTTACATCCCATTTATAAATGGACTCTACTGTTATTATAGTTGTTTAACTTGTTGAGAAAATATTTTAATATCAATTGATAATAGTTTCAGGCTATATACTTACTTGCCAATTGTATTGCTAAAGTATTACTTTTTTAAAAAATCCCAAAACAAAATGCAAACTACCGATAGCAACAAACATACCTACTACATGGTGCGTATCTTAAGGTGATAAAGAAAGCCTTTCAGTAAGAGTAACGGAATAGTAAATGGTACCATCAGGATAGGCAAAATGTAATTGTTCTTGATATTTATGAAGAAAACACCAAGCAACATGAAGACCAGTTTGGGTCTAGTCAATAGCATCCATAGACACATCCAAAAGTTACCCCCCTCCTGCCCAACAAAATAACATATAAACTAAAAACATAAATTAAAATTATCAAACATTTACTAGAGCTAAATTACGTTACGGTCATGCATTATAAACAATCAGTAAAATCTACAATTACTTCTCCCTCAACCTATTATTGCACGCCCACTACAGAATAACTAAAAATTTAATTTTAGTGTTACTAAAACACAAGTTATGTTTCAAGTTTGTCATAATATCTATTTCTGTTCTTTCTTATCCAAAGGATTTTTTTATTTTAATTTATTTATGCCACATTTATTTTGATTCCATATCATTTATTTAATTGTTTTATATACTGTCTGAATATTGCTAATCATAGCTTCCAAAAAGAAAAACATAATTGTTTAAATATCTATACTGATAGCAGAATGAAAATATCAGTCTCCTTCAATGGTAGCTAAATGTTTTGCCATAAGCCAATGAAATGTTGTCAATAGAACATGTAAATATAAGATTATATATAATCATAAATAATGTAATAAATTTGCTGTTGATCAATTCAGTGCTGGTGATAAGACCAGTGGGAAGTAGAGAAGCTTTGACAAAGAATGAAGTTATCATCTAACAATAATGTTATGTGAAAACAAATGCTGAATGTGTTAAACATTTATAACAGCTAGCTATACCCTTCACATTGTATGATAGGAAACTGACAAACCTATTTTGGTAATGGTTTGGTTTGTATTTAATAAATAGATACACAATTACATATGACATGATATACATATGACACAATTATTTATGATAATCCTTTAACAACCAAAGAAAAAAAATCACTTCGAGTATGGCTACAACACGTGTGTTCCAACGTGCGATGTTGAAGTACCACAGAACAAATGCTCGTGTACATATGCTCTTTCAACTGTGTGTCTTGAAGTTTCTTCGTGGAATGTGTGACTGCAATGCGCCTCGAGTTTCCATGGTCTAAATTAGACAGTTCACATGCTGCCTCTTTGACTTCCATAGCTAAACTGGCAATCAAAAAGACGTCCACACTACGTGTGTAGGCTACGGGTTATCTGGCATGCAATGCAATGCTCTCATGTGTGTAGCCTAAGTCTGTAAACCTTCTATCTAGTCCAAAAAACCTCAAAAACGATTTCAATTTTTAAGAACTATCATCAAATTACCTAAGAGAGACACACAACGAGTTTCATTCAATAATTTGCCAATTTATTGTTTTCATTGCTTAATTTCATGATGTAGTTTGAAATCCTTTGATATTTATATCTTTCCCCCAAGGAATCTGAGGTTCAAGAATCCTGTCTGTGGTTTGAGATACATTTGTCTTGTTTGTGCTAGGCCCTTGGGGTACAATTCACCTTCCCATGGTATGAGATGCATTGATGTAGCTTTACCCAGGGCATCTGGAATTCAAATTACCTAACTAAGGTTTGAGATATATTGATTTGGTTTTCCCTGGCCATTTGGGTTACAACACACCTGGGTTTACTCCAGATGTGCCAAGGAGCATCTGACCATTCTATGTACATAACTTTGGATAACATGTACAGAGTGCACCTAGGCACACACACGGTTTGTAATAGCATGTATGCACAAAGAAATTACAATGACACCACTATAGAAAATTGACGTACTTTTTTAAAATTTCTTTTGTTAGTTCATACTTTCCTGATATATATCTTGTACAAATTTTCAATTGTTAATCAAATACATTTTTATTCATCCAATCAAGTTCAAATACATTTTTTTAACTTATAGTAGATGACAATTGATGTTAATAAAGTTTTTTTTCAAATATTTATTGAATAATTAAATTATAAAAAATTGGAGGTCTATCCGGATTCGAACTATGAATTTTCATGTTCAATGCCTAGCTTGCTTTGGCACTGCGGCAAGTTTCTACACCAAAAAATTTCTCAAAGATGTGTATAAATTCCCCCCCCCCATCTGGTTATCAATGGTACAACCTTAAACTGTTGAAATGGTTACCACAAAATATCATAAATAGTGTTGTAGGGTTAAAAATGAACGAAAGAAATAAAATAAACAAACAAACTGGAAATAAGCGAACAATTATAAACTTTTCTTTCTTGACCTCAGTAGGAATTTACTTAAAAAGTTTTTTTTTATATTACTTGTTTATCATCTTTTAATGATTTCTTAGAATCAAAAAGATTTCCTATCTGATAGCTATGGACCTATATCTGTTTAAAGTAAAAATAAAAGCAGTTTTACAGACAGACATGTTCAATCATTTCCAAAGAAACACAAATTTTACCAACTTTACTGATAATGAATTACAATTTTATGATTTAGGAAAGACAGATAAGTTTTAGGAAGGGCTCATAAAGAAACTTAATTAAAGCTTTTGTGGCACAAATAAACTAAATAAAAAGTTATAGTAAGATAAATTTAAATAATTTAGTTCTTTTTAAATTTTTTCATTAAAAATATAAATATTACAATATCAGTAAATACAATGTTATTTAGACCCCAACACCATGAAATAAAAAAGAGTAATTCATACTGAACTTTGATGACAAGCTCACATCAAATATTTTCATTGTTTAATTGAAATTTTAAAAAAGGCCTACTGAAACAATTGTTTTGAAATGCGTCAGCACAGGAGCTATAAAGTATTCACTCAGTTATGCAATAATTACTTATAGTTTAAAAAACAGCCAATTACAATCATGCTTGCATAATCACATGCTTTAGGTAAGAGAGGAGATTCTTGCATCCAAAATATTTTTAAAACTATTGTATTAGTTCATTTTATGATAAATTACTCTAATTGTAAATAAAGATGTTAATATTTAATATTATCATTAACTACTTCCCAAACAAAGTCAATGTAAACAGTCCGCAACAGTAAAATATATTTAAAGAATTATTGGTAAGTGATTAGTATTTTTTAAAAATTGAAACATAATACAGGGTGCGGCAGCATAACTTCCTTTTTTTAAATGCTCGCCATTTAGTTAGTTGATGTCATAGCGGAGCGCTAGTGGTCTCATTTAAGAGGGGGTTCAGTAAAGTTTTGTCCCGATACGTTTCAGTCATCATCATGCGTTGGAATAGTAAGTCTTTGCCGTTAAGGCCTACTTTTCAAGCGGATGTTCGGTTATTTCAACACAGCGCGCATTTCGGAATCGCTTTAATTTAGCCCCGTTGGCTTCCGTCCCAGACTGCAAATCAATTGTTACATGGGTCACTACATTCAGACAAACTGCAAGTGCGACAAAACGAAGAACTGGAGTCCCTCGGCCCGTTAGATCACCTTAGAACATTGAAGCAGTGAGAGCGTCAATGTTGCGATCACCATGGCGTTCTGCGCGCAAACACGCATCTGCCCTTGGACTATCCGATCGTTCTGTGAGAAGAATTCTTCGTGATGATCTTTATTTTCATCCCTATAAGATGGCAATAGTGCAGGAACTTTCAGAACGTGACTTCAATTCTCGGATGAACGCGTGTGAGCTTCTTCTTGATGTCGTTCCCGAGGGTGCTATTGTTTTTTCTATGGGGTTTTTTGAAATCCCGTGTTTATGTGAACCGTCCAAGAACCCTACAAGATTTGAAGACCAACATCCAAGAAGAAATTGCCAACATAACACCTGCTACGCTAACAAGTGTCATGACAAACGCCAGAAATCGGTTTACGCAATGTATGGAGAATGAGGGACGTCATCTAACAGATTTGATCTTCAAAACAATGTAAATAAAAACTTTAGACATGTACCTACATTATAAAAAATAAATAAATATTTTCAGATGCATACAATAGCTTTTATTGAGTTTTCAAAAAAGGAAGTTATGCTGCCGCACCCTGTATATTGTTTATCTTAAGATTGTTTGTAGAACAGTTTTAATTCAATAAACCTAAGCAATATCCCATACTCAAATTTTTATACAGTGTATATGCATTTTGCACTCTGCATTGCACTGTTCAGTGCTGTTCAATGTTTAGCCACATTGTTCAATGGTTTTGTTAGTGATCAAGTGCAAAACATATGCTGAAAATAACAGAAAGTAAAGGTGTAGTTATTTTATTGTTGTTTTAAATGTGAGTTTAAAATTAAACTTTTTTAATAATGAGGTTTAATTTAAGTCATTTTTTGAAAGTGATCAACACTTTATGATGAATATTGAGCATTATTGATTTAAAAACATTTACTGTAGGATATATTTCATAATGTAATAAATGCAAACTTTCTGTATTATTGATAACAATTTACTGACATATAAACACATGTAGTCTCTGACTAAAGTTTATATTAATAAAACAATAATTTTAATCTACATACGTAGAAAACTAAGCGAGACAAGTTGAACAAAAAAACAGTGGACCACAGCTATTTGAGCTACTGACTTAAAAAAAAGGTTTTATTTCGACTAAACTCAGTACAACACCATAGCCAGTGTACTATTTAATGGTGTACAGGTTTGCGATTGTAAAGACACTGAGAGACTAGGGTATGAATTTCTTAAAGCCTACACTCAAACTGGCCAAAAAGAGTGCAATGAATGAAGAAAAGAGCACACAAGAAGTTTACTTATTACACTTTTGCTATTACTTGTGACCAGACTTTTTGTTAACTAAAAGTTGTCAAATTTTTAACTTACAGTTGGAGGAAACGTTTTTGTCTTACGACTTCACGATGAAGTCGTCTCAACGAGGCTGAAGAAGTTGTAAGACGAAAACGTTTTCTCCAAGTGTAAGTTCAACAACTTTTAGTTAACAAAAAGTCTGGTCTCAAGTAATAGCAAAAGTCTAATAAGAATTAACAACCAGCTCGTCATGAACAGCAACAAGATTTTGATATTTAAAGAAGTTTACTAACACTCTCGGATCTAGACAAACTGAGTGCTGTAAGTGCATCTTCACTTACAAAAGAAACAGTTGAGGCATGCTTTTTCAAATATAAGAACTATTGAATTAATTACTCCGCCTTCGAATCAAATTGATATTTTGTGGTAATGAGCATATTAAAAGTAGAAACATACATAAAATAAGTTTCCATGGCTAATAAGAACACCTAGCTGCTCAGATGTGCTTTGATATCCTGCATTTATGAAGGCAAAAAGCATATATTATCTATATGAGAGGCTATGAGTATACAATATACCAGATAATTTTTTGCTTTCATGTTGAACCTAAAATTAGCCTTTCAAAAAAAGTGCACTTGTTAATGCAAACTGCAAATGTTCTCTTGGTTTTATGGACAAGACGGGAATCAATATCACTATTTAGTGCTTCTACAAAATTTACGGATAATTTTAATGAATAGTGTGTTAGAATTGAGTGTCAGTGGACATCAGCACTTGTTTTCCATCTACAATGCCATGATCAATCTCTTAATAATACTCTTAGAAACACATGAAAAACTGAATAAAATATAATAGACACAAAACTTCTCTGATTAATAAGTATACTGCTTTTATAAAATATCAAAAACCTAAAACGTTACTCGACAAGCCAACAAAACACAAAACACTACCTTAAGAATATCTCCTAAGGTATAATCCAGCACCATTTGTAAATATAAATACAAAATATTCTACCCCTCACAACTACCTTAATAAACTACAAACACAGATGTATTCAATTATTATGACATATATAAACTATCTTTTAACTTCTTCCCATAGTTTCTAGTATACCAAACTGGAAGATCATTTTACATGTTACCAAGAACACATCAAAGCACTCACAAAACAAAACACTTGATTTAATTTCACTAGATCTTCAACTCAACCAAATAAACTACAAAAACATAAGAAATCTTCTAACTGTACAACTTAATAACAAACTGAACCGAATTGAACAATATAAGGTATACACAAAATTCAAATTTCAACCCTACACACAACCTTAAAACTTATTTACATTATAAATGTCTCATACTTTTTGACATAATTATCCCTAATATCTCACAGAACTAATAGCTATAATTTTCAGCCTTCAATGTATTCACTGTAAAACTATAACGTCAAAGCTGTCTGCGCTGATAAAGCTATATATTTCTAAAATACCTGTACTCATTATAATGTCAAAAACGTGTTTCTTCAACACAAGGTTTTATATATTTTAGATATATCTAACTTTTTGCATTGGCTTAGAAACTGGACCAGTTTTTATGAATGTCATATTAAAATGTAGATGTAGCATTTACATATTTGTTTAAAAATCTGTGTTATATATTTTTTAATTGGTGGAAAAAAATTTTTACTAGCTAAAGTGCAACTCATATTTTAAACCTCACCAAAATATAGTTCATAT
This sequence comes from Prosapia bicincta, assembly GCA_036971475.1. Lineage (NCBI taxonomy): Eukaryota > Metazoa > Arthropoda > Insecta > Hemiptera > Cercopidae > Prosapia > Prosapia bicincta. The sequence goes on from JBAIZL010000016.1 coordinate 35,147, forward strand.
TTAAAATTGTTTGTTTAAAACAAATAATCTTTGAGTATTCCTTTATTTAAAATTAAAATAGTTTCTTTACATAAAACTTCTGAGATTTTAAAACCCAAATAAAACTAACTAAGCTCATATGCAACTTAGCACTAGGCCTATACTTCGTGCAATCTTATTTGCATGCACTCTGTACAAACTACTTTAATGTGTATAATTTGCTACCTGAAGCTGCATTAACACAGAATTACGGTGGGACTCGTTCACTAAGGAATCTATCACGCTGATGTCATCATCATCTTCCTCCGCTGTCAACGACCGCTCATCAGCACTTCGTAAACATCGCCTGCATAAGTGTCCTTGCCTGTAAAAACATTAAGAAGGACTATAAAGAGAGGACTTAATAAATTAAATAGTAAAACCCTAGGCTAGGTAAAACTATTTATAGCAACATAAATAGTCAACTCTAACATTAAATACATCTTAATTCTGTAGATTGAGATGTTAATTTAAGCATAAAGCACATAGTATAGGAAAAACAGTAAATAAGCTCTTGAATTTTGTAGTCCATTACGTTCGGTGAATCTTATTAATCTCTTAAACAATAGTTTATGACTATCCGAACTTTATATTTAGTAAATTTGTTAAAATTTACTGAGACAGAACGTCATCAGTGTCTTCTGCTTGGAGATGTTGGGAAGCGGTGACGGTTTTAAAGGTAGGTTTTCGATAGTATCAAAGAGTATGAGTGATTTGTATTGTGTTTGTTCGTTTAATATGTTTGTATTTTGTGTTTTTGTGTGTCTGTGAATTTCATATTGTTCTAGTGTATTGAGATGTGGTCCTTTTTTGTTGATGTGTAGGATTTCTAAATTATGATAAATGTCTGTGTATTTGTGTCCTGTTTCTTTTAAGTGATTGTAAAATGTTGAGTTGGTGTTATGTTTGTGTTCTTCGACTCTTTGTTTAAAGCTGCAACCTGATTGTCCAATGTAGAATTTGTTACATTCGTCGCAGTTCAGTTTTTATACGCCTGGTGCTTGTAGTTTATCTTTGTTACTTACAAGTAGCTCACGCGAAGATGGAATCAACAAATGTTATCTTTGTTGTTGGTGTTGTGTTGTATTTTGTATTGTAATTTGTTATTGGTTTTGTATGCTATTTTATAACCTATTTTTTGAAATTTGTGGGCTATTTTGTTTGTTGTTTTCTTTATGAATGGTAATGTGATGTATTTGTTTTCCCTGTCTATAGTGTTAATTTTAGTGTTTTTTTTTGTATTTTGTACCATAGTTTGACTATTATTGTGGTGTTGCATCCATTTGTGTATGCTAAATATTTAATTGTATCTAGTTCCTTGTTCATGTTTTCTGTGGTTATTGGGACTTCTTTAAGTCTATGGAGCATGGATCTGAAGGCCGCGTGTTTGTGTCTCCAAGCAGAAGACACTGATGAAGATCGGCACATAGCGATCGAAAACGTTCTGTCTCAGTAAGTTTTAACAAATTTACTAAATATAAAGTTCAGATAGTCATAAACTATTGTTTAAGTGATTAGTAAATAAGCTGTTAACATTATTAAAGAAATAATTCTTTTCACAGCAATATACACCATAATAAATATTGAAAATGTCATAAAATTTGACAGTAACAATTTGTTTCTTTATGACAAGTAATGAAATTAGTTTAAAGTCTACTTGAAAATTTAGTGAATTGTTGTGCAAAATAAAATTGAGTAATACAATTTGACTTCTAAATGTGTTGAAATTTGTTTTTACATCTTTAATATCATAAGACTGTTGTGAAATAAATAAATGCTTATTGTAACAATAGATGAGTTTTGATTTCTTTAAAACTTACCATATTTATTCTTTACTATACTCCTTCTTATGAGTAAGCCTTCAGCAAAACATTACTCATCTCTAATTCTTACTCCAATTTTTAACTTCGGAGGCTTTAACTCCCCAAGAGGTTATTTCACTTCATTTATAAGGTTAACAAAATATGCATAAGTGTAATAAATTATTAGAAAACAAAAATTTTAAATTATTAAACCCTTACAATGAATATACCAACTGTATTTACATTACAATTTTTTAAAAAAATTGAACCGAAAAAAAACAACCCGAATATATAAATTTTATTTACTAAAAAGTAAAAAGTAATTTTCCAATAACAAAAAAAAAATTTATCGTAAACTTATTACCCACAAAATTTTAATGTTGGTGCCAAAATTCATACTTCGACTTATATTTAACATTCTGAGTCAAACAACGTGAACGTTGTCCTTGTCTGAATCTCAGTGAACGTTGTCCTTGTCTGAGTCTCAGTGAACGCTGTCCTTGTCTGAGTCTCAGTGAACATTGTCCTTGTCTGAGTCTCAGTGAACGTTGTCCTTGTCTGAGTCTCAGTGAACGTTGTCCTTGTCTGAGTCTCAGTGAACGTTGTCCTTGTCTGAGTCTCAGTGAACGTTGTCCTTGTCTGAGTCTCAGTGAACGTTGTCCTTGTCTGAGTCTCAGTGAACGTTGTCCTTGTCTGAGTCTTAGTGAACGTTGTCCTTGTCTGAGTCTCAGTGAACGCTGTCCTTGTCTGAGTCTCAGTGAACGTTGTCCTTGTCTGAGTCTCAGTGAACGTTGTCCTTGTCTGAGTCTCAGTAAACACTGTCCTTGTCTGAGTCTCAGTGAACGTTGTCCTTGTCTGAGTCTCAGTGAACATTGTCCTTGTCTGAGTTTGATTGAAGATGACAAATAAAGGGTATCATAAAGGTATTTACATGATGTTGAGGTACCTTGACATATAGATTAACAAATTATGATATAAAATAATTATGTTATTCAATCATTTCTTTCATACACTTATTTTATAGATATAAGAAATTTATAAAATTTATGATATAAAAGGTTTAAGGGAATATTATCTTTTATATTTATAAGCTTCTATAGTAATTGCATTCCATGTAAATCATTCAAAGAAGGTTGAACTGTCCACAGTCTGTATATCTGAACAAAAAATTGGAATCACATATTTTTTATCAGGCAAAATCTGATTTTTTATGGTTTTTGACAAGAACAAAGATCAATTATCGTCCCGCATACTCTTATAATATCAAACACATGACATTTTTATTTTGTGAGAAGACTCTAGGGTTCAATAATTAATCATGGGAAATCAAGTAACCAAAAGGTTTACTTCTTCAAAAACTAGTTTCTTCAATAAGTGTAATTTATGTACTTAAATCAATCATACATCTACTTCAATTGGAATGGTTGTGATTATGTAGTAAAAAAATACATCATTACATAACTTCTCCCATATCTGGATTCTTTGTTATCTGGATCGGACTGTGCCACATTGATCTGGATATGAGAGGTTTTACTGTACTGTATTTCATCTAAGGTTAGACACGCAGACCCTACAAGTTGATACCTGTCTTTGAAAAAATTTAAAGATCTCAGGGGAAGAAAGAAAATAAAATCAGAGAAGGTATTTATTTTTTGAAGAGAATAGGTTTTCCCCTAATGTTTCAACCAGCAGTGTATTACTACAAATCTTTCCAATTAAAGATGCAGGGTCATTGCACCTTGTGTATTAAAGTCACAATAAAATCTTGTCACAGTAAAATGAGAAATGTAAAGAAATAATTTAGACATATCTTGACCTTAACACTTGAAATATAAAAACTTAGCCGGTAGAAATTCAAGTGCTATTGGCACCATCTTTAACAATTGGTGGTTTTAATGAAACCAAATGTTGTTTTTGTCACATCTTTGTGATATATTTTGCTATACCATAAAGATAATGTAATCCACACATCTTAAAAAAAATTTCAACCAGGAGTATGTAATGCAAAGTAGGTATTCGTAGAAACTGTTTTTAAAAAATTGCAGGATTTTTGTTGTATTACTATACCTTATTTCTTCCAGTGTTGTAAGTTCTTCTTGCAGGGATTTCATGTCTTCTTCTTTTTGTGTTAGCAGAACTAATTGCTCCTCCAAGCAAGAGTTCTCCTGTCAAAATACACTTTAAGTATTAGAAATAATCATTCAACTTAACACAATTTATAACCATGTAATTTGTTAATTATTACAGAACACAATAAAAGGAAATATCTCACTTTATTTACTGTTCTTAACTTAATTATGTAAAATATTAAAAACATATTTTTGTATATTTTAAAAATAATACAACAAAGTAATCATAGTTTATATAATATTCCATAATATGTTTTTAATGAAGGAAATAAATATATTTTAATGTTAGGGAAGAGCTAAAGCATTAAGGAGAGACACTAGTGATGATGACTTAATGCACTCTAAAACAATTTGCTTCAGTGAAGTGTTTACTTTACTGAAATAAATGTACTTTATATAGCTAAAATTACTTATATGTATTTTACTAATAAGTAAAAATTTACTTATAAAAGTTTGTGCATATTGTGATATTAAAATGTTCCAAATTGATTAATTGTTGCTTTTTAGGAGATATAATTTCAACCTAAGTAGAAACACCAAATAATTTCGATTTGGTTACTTACAAAATGAATTGATTAAACTCACGATTCAAGAAGATAATAAATTGTGAAAAAATTTGCAATTTTTGTGTTCTACATCTTGAGGTTTTTATAAAATTTACACTTGTTTGTATTATCTTGGCAATAAAACCTCTACTTACTCATTTATTCAGCAGACCCGTTTTGCACTAGGTCAGCACATTTATCAATGCTGTGATTACTGACAAGACTTTTGCTCACTCAGAGCGACATGCAAAACGTGTCTGCTGAATAAATCAGTAAGTAGAGGTTTTATTGCCAAGATAATACAAACAAGTGTAATGTGAAAAAATCTTCAAAATCAGATAAAAAAATTATACAAAATTGACTATTTATACATATTAATTTAAACCATAAAGAAATTCAAATAATATACTTACTTTAATTATAGTTTTTACATAAAACAACTATTATACAACCAAAATCGTTGTTAATGGGTTGAATGTATAAAATGAGATTAGATGACTATGTACGTATGGAACATCTTAACTTCATTTGGGGATGGCCACAGGTTTGAGAAATAAAATTAGAAAGAGCACCTAAATGGACTCTATGGCATCATGAGAATCGCTAGTTAAACCTATTAAACCACTATTCAAACTTGTCCTTATTAATAAATTTTCTTTATACTCAATAATTTATTACATTACAACTCACACTCATTTTTGACATCATAACTCCTAATACACACAAAATACACCCACACCACCAAAATATAACACCCCCACCCTAACCTACGTAAACCTTAAGATCAGTTACGGTCTGAGTTGACAAAGGGACACATCTCCCGAAACGGCCGTCCTCAACAAGCAAAGTAAGTGCTACTATAGGCAAGTTAAAACATTTAAAAGTGTTTAGTGATTACTAGTAGCTCACGTGAGAATGGAATCAACAAATGTTAGTACTTTATTATAGAACTATAGTTTATGGAAAAATTATAATTTAATATTTCCCTTTGGGCACTTATTATTTAATATTTATAAAATGGGCCTAGTTTTAAGTAAAAAAAAAATTGAGTTAAATTATATTGAAACTATCAAAATTATGGCTTCGAACTATAAACTAGCTTGGAACTATTATATGTCAATAAGAGAAGGATGTATTGCTGACGCCAAACTACTTTTATTTTCAGTTATCAAAGAAACTGACATCAAGGATTAACTTTCACAGGATAGGGTCTAATAAATTATGAGAATTCATGTCAACCACGTACTTCAAACTCCATAAAGCCCGTTGCTATGACAATGACAAACAGCAAGTGGACAAATTTTATAAATGGAGTGTAGGTGTTTATATTATGCAGACACTATTCAGCACTATGTTCGATATTGTTCAAACTTTAGTAGGATAAAGATGGCCAAACATATAAGTACAAGATATCACGATAATTTCATTTGTTGACAATTGAATTTATCCACAATATCCTGTAATAAACGTGCTAAGGGTTACATATTTATAGTTTTTAAAACAAATTTAAACGTTTTCAATTATAAGATGTACATTTAGATATGTAATTCAGATAACACTCCTGTAGGCCTATTGGAAGTTGATATATTTTGTACAGATTAATATGGCTTTGTTCAATATTTTACATAATTTGTTGAGTGATATAATTTGTACAAGACATTGTCTATCACTGATTTAAACTGATCAAGATTAAAATTAGTTAATGTAAGCCCATTACTGATGATGACAACATGGCTACCTAGCTGTTATGGTTATTAAACTAATGAGAGTTTTAGTCTATTTTTTTATAATATACCTTTGTTTTTAACAGTTAGGAGTGATAACAGAAAGAAACTACTGCATTATTACTTGGTGAAATGAATAACTTTTTAAAATGAAGGTATCAAAAAATCACTGACCCCATCTGAAGTGTAAATGTGTCAATTGCAAAGCCATTTTTAATCGTTTGAAATTTTGATCCTCAGAAATGTTTCTGGGTTAGTAGGAAAGTGATACTAACAAAAATAATAGCCAAGTAACAACAAACACTATTTCCAAAAGTCTTTTATTAGAAAATGTTATTAATAATAAAATATAAAATTATAGGGGAAACATTTGATTTCAGTTAGCAAGTCATATTTGTAATTTAATATATATAAATAAAGTATTTCTTGAAATAATCAAAATAATTAGTACTTCTTTACAAAACCAAAAACAAGTCAACTTTCTTTTTGGCGAATTAAAAAATTCACTCATAAAAATGCATAACCTAGATAGTACGAGTATTACCTGCATGATAGTATTAAGCTGTTCTTCTAGGTCCTGAATCTTTCTTTGCTCCTTTCCCCTCTGTGTCCTTGACTCCTGCAGTTGTTGCAATAGCTGAGTGACTTCTTCATCACAGCTGTTTACAATCTCAAGAGGTACTTCTGGTTTTATGTTATATACAATCTGTGGAGCTTCAGGTTCATCCGGTGTACATAAAGACCGTCTCTGACGACGTCTCACAGTTTCCTGTGCAACTGTCATCTCATCAAGGGACTTCTGCAGCTCCTCACAACGTCCTTCTAATGAGTCAATTTGTGCACATAAGCTGAAAAATTAACATTGGTTGAGCAAAGATTGTTTTATAACTTAAACATTATAATTTCTTTTGTAAAGTATTAGTAAATTATTACTTGTATTTTTAACGCTGAAAACAGATAATTTCGTAGGCTCTAGACAGTAACGAGCAATTTATTTGAATTGCAAAAAATAACTTGGAGTAACACAGAAAGTAAACTGTACAGACTGTAAGTCCACGGATTTTCTACACTGTGAAATATGATAAAATATGATACAAACTAGAGATTCCCAACATCCATAAAAAGGGATGTTTTCAGTCTTTTACGTCCCAGGATCACTTTAAAACATTTGTCAATCAATGGAGTTATTATTAATGTCATATTTATATTTTTTTAACTCAACTCTGTTCACTATAACACTTGTAAATATTTTACAAACTTGCCTATAGTAACACTTAATTATATTTGTTGAGGATGGCCATTTCAATGTTACGGTCTGGGTTGACAATGGGACACATCTCCCGAAACGGCCATCCTCAACAAATATAAGTAAGTGCTACTATAGGCAAGTTTGTAAATATTTACGAGTTTTTTTAGTGAAAACTAGTATCTCACATGAAGATGGAATTAATAAATATCGATTCAGTTTTCAAATCCCTAGAACTAAACATTTCCATTGATTTATTTAATTTTTGAACTCTTTAATCTTGTTTTTTGTAGAAAAAATTGGTTAAAAGTTTATAACAACAATTTTTAAAAGTTGGTTGTTTGCATCTGTAATCAATGAACACAAGAAAATGTTCAGTTCTATTTTATTTTATTTCTAAAATTCGGACTAGATGCTGGGGCTTTTTTAAATTTGTTTAGTAAATTCTGTAAACTATTATTACTTGGTATCCACATTTTGTTCTTTCAAAAAATTTCTACTCGTACTAAGTACAAATGTAATTTCTACTCAAAAGTTAGTATAAATAATTTTATTATTGCCAAGTTTTTTATATGTAACGGTTATGTAATTACAATCAACATGTAAAAACAGGTGGGAAAAACGTCTACATGCCATCTTTTTGCTCACATGGTGATTTTCTGTAACCTTAGTATTCTAATATTACCAACTTTATTACTTTAATAATGTAGTTATTGCTTTAATTTATTACCAAGCAGCAACAGAAATTACCACCAAAAACAGCCAGTGATAAGTTGTGCTATCATCTATAGATGTGCAATAACTAAACCAAATGTTTTTAATAAAAAAATTCTATATTTTGTAAAAACATGAAAAAATAAACTCAAAATAAACCCAAAATCATCCTTAATTTGTTGAAAGAAAGATAGAAAGGAGCAACAAGTAAACAGTGATTTCTCGGTTGTCAGCATTAGCGGAGTTAAGTGGGGCAAGAACCCTCAACTTTTTGGAGAGGTGTATTATTTTTATATAATCAAAGCTAACAATGAACTCATTTCAATACTACAAAAATAATAATAGTGGTGAAAAGAAATATACTATACTTGACAGTATCAGTTGTTATCTTGATCGTATGCGAGTTATTTTCTAAATATGACAAAGTTTAAAGTAAAATATGAACTTTATTTAAATCTTACAAGTCATGAAGTTCAGACGGAAATTTTAGGAATTGTTTCAGACGAAGTTTTGGTATTTAACGTTATAAAAATCAGACTACTTGTAGACTTATAACTTTGTAAAATTCAATAAAATTAAAAATTTTAAATTTCGCACAGCTATAAGTCTAATAGCGCCTGATTTATGTTCTATGAGAAAGATATCATTGGATATCACAGCCTAACTTACCAATAAAAGTAAGTAGTTGAAGACATACACCTTATAATGTAAGATTTTGGATGTTGACTTAGTGTTGACAAGCTTTTAAATGTTCTGTTTATTTTTTTAAATTTTTTTTTTGGAGTATTACCCTGGACTCTATTTGATACCCCAAATGCAATCTTCTGCCTGCCCAGAACGAAACTTGAAACTCCACCCATGGTTGTCAGCACATCTAATTCAGTCCTTCAGCTCCCCAACTAAACTACACCCCTACCCACTCCTACCCCTGACAATTCCCAGTGTATTTAACATGAATTCATTTGAAGAAGATTAGTTTTTCAAAATCGATCCATATACTATACAATGAACAGAGGGTTGATTTATTAAGTGTTTGCTAGAGCTATATTTTGAACCTGCACATCTACAAATTTACGTTTATACCAAATTATGTTCCAAAATTGTATATATTTTGTATAAAAAACATTAACACACATTTTTTTAAAAATAACATTTTGTTCTAAAACCCTAATATAATATTAAGTGTCAATATTTTTCAAAATACTATGTATTTAGAACCACTCTGAACAACAACATTCCCCAACTAATTACAACACCACCCTTTTATTGTTTTAAAAAACAAATGATGTGCATGCGAAATAACTTGACTTAAAGGAAAAGAAAATGTGAGAAAAATGTAAATGAATAAATCTGCAACGAGTTTCACCTCAATTGAAACGTGTGTCTATACTTTACTTTCATTTTACATGGCAATTTCAAGCAGATCTTATCACAACTTCCTCCTTCCATTTTATTTAGGATAGCCCATAAATTTTAATTTTCTTTGTATTCAATTCTCAACCGAAAATTATAATATTGATGTGAACTGTTCTTATGAATGACTTATGTTGACATTTCTAATTATAAATTAAAACATAATGATAATTAAAAGGTAATATAATGTAAGAGCAATATGTTTACAACATAATAATTCCTTGATATTTTATGCAAAAATTCTTGTTCTTGCAAAATTTTCTTACTGTAACAAATAAGTTACATAAACAATAAAAATAATTCAGGTATTTTATGGAACTGACAATCATTACTGCAGATGATACTTATCAAGTAACTATATTAACAATAATAATGTAATGATATCAGAAAGTTAGACTACACATCAAGCATATATACTATTTATTTATTATATTAAATACTTGATATTAATCCAGGTCATCTTTAATATTTTTTTAATAATCTAAAAATTATTTGACTGAAAACGTTTGTTGCACTTTGTGTGAAACTAATAAACAAAGACATTTATCTCGACGTTACTTGCATTGTGAGAATAAACTTCACCAAGAATATTTTCTAGATAATTCTTCTATTTTCTGATCAAGTGACATAAATATTGCACTGAGAATATATATCACTTAACGGTTATGCCCTCACAGTAGTAAATAATCTCAGTTTAGAATCTGTATTGAGTAGTAGATAGACATGAGACTACAACCCAGTACAGTGAAATTCCACTTTGGATAATTGATCCTACCCAAGCGATAATACCATTTGTACAGAGGAATATTATATCCTTTTTTTTATCTATTTAGCGATGTAAGGGATGTAATAGAGAGACCCTAATAGATAGTTAATCTCCTCCAGGTAAATAGTTCTATATCTGTGATGCCATTACTCTCTCTATACTGTACACTCTACCATGAGGTTTTAGGCCTATAATATATCTACATTCACAATTTTTTCCTATCCATCATAGGTAATAATAGTAATATAGCCAGATTTTCATAAAAACTATACACAAAATTATGTAAAAAGATTTAAGTTGAAGATTATTTTATAAATATTTTTCGGTCATTAATCAGTTAAGTTAATGATTATGATAATTTAACGGTGATGTGGTTTTAGCTTTTTAAAAAAAAGTTAATTTTGTAATACTAAATCAATTAGGCTCTAAAAACTTTGAATATACCATCTAATTTTAACTGAACAATTGGTTTAATTAAATTTTTATGACCAACTAGATGCAGTAAGAATATATGTGATGTGAAGTGAATTACATTGTGCGTTTTATTTTACCACTACATAACGATTTTATTCAGATGTACAGGTCATCAAAAAGTTTTATGGAGATGTAATTGGTTAGGTTAGGTTGCAATAAATCTAAAATCTTATAATGTATAACGATTCACAAAGAAACATTCTACCAACTGCAAATGACTATTTACAAAGCTTGAGATAGATATGGACATCTGTTACAAGAGGTAAAAGGAACAATTGCGTAACAAGCCTACACTAGACCTGGCCTGAATTCCTTTCTTCCACTACATTTAGGTTATTAGCCTATATGCAGATTAGATTTACTGCAGAGTAGAATTTCAGCTTGTATAAGAATTGTTTGAGACAATAATATGAAAATTTTAGACATGAAACCACTTTTCTGTTCAAGTAACACCAATTGATAAGCAAAAATTAGAACAAGGATTTAAAGAAAAAACTCTCAAACTTTATTAGAAAAGGTAACTGTATTTAAAAGTAGATAATTGAATTTGAAATATGTCAATATTTATCTTTTGTACAATACCCTGCTTAAAAGTTTGTCAAATAATATAAACACAATACTGTATTGAAATTCTGTGGGAACCATGAAAGCTAATTTATACCACAAAGGTAAAATTTTGAATAATACAAGACATTTTATTCTACTCATAAATTTAGACACGCAAGTACAAAATTAGCTACCCAAATTTGTTCTTAATTTATTTCAATGTGTTTAAGTTCCGAAATAAAATATAACTCAATGAAACTTGCAGTTTTTGTGTTGCACATCTTGAGATTTTTCAATAATTACAAGTTTGGCATTAACTTGGCAAAAAAGATACGTTTGGGCAAGGTGTTTAGTTTTAGGGTCTATTGGTTTTATTTGTTTTAGGCAAAAAAAAAAAAAAAATACACCAAGAAGCACTTAAAACAAATAAAACCAATAGCCCCTAAACTAAACGCCCTGCCCAAACTTCACAAAACAGACATCCCAATACGTCCACTAATCAACCACACAGGCGCTCCTTCTCATCTTCTAGCCAAATTCCTCGACAAAACTATCCGAAACCATATAAAATTTAATAATCATTGTAGCATAAAAAATAGCCTAAATAGACAAAATAAAAAACGTAAATATCCCACACAATTCCACTTTAGTCTCTTTCGATATATCAAATCTATATACAAACTAACTTGCAGTTCGTGCCCCGTCTGTTTTAACATAGGCCAGACAGGGAGGTCCTTCTACACACGTTACGAAGAACATATAAAAGCACTAACAAACAATAACTACCAATCAAACTTCGCCGATCATCTCAACTCCACAAAACATGACTATATAGACATAACATCTAACCTACAAATTCTTCATAAACAATACAGAATTAACCAACGCTACACAACCGAACAATACGAAATATACAGGCACTTCAAACTACACCCTACACATATACTCAATACTTACATTACAACTCACACACATTTTTTGACATCATAACTCCTAATACTCACAAAATACACCCACACCCTAACACCCTAACCTACGTAAGCCTTGAGATCAGTTACGGTTTGAGTTGACAATGGGCCACATCTCCAAAAATGGCCATCCTCAACAAATATAAGTAAGTGCTACTATAGGCAAGTTTATAAACATTTAAAAGTGTTTAGTGAAAACTAGTAGCTCACGTGAAGGTGGAATCAACAAATATAAAAAAAGACATTTCGGCACAAATACTCTATACTAGTAGTTTTATTACCCCTGTAGTTGTAGGAGTACCAATGACAATCTACAAACAAATTACCTTTTGATATGTTTCTTGTCAGAAGAGTTGTCCACAGTTAGTCTTTGATTAGCTCGCTCCAACTCTTGGATACTCACTTCTAGCTGTTCGTAAATACGTAAACGTGAATCGTTTACTTCTCGAAGGGCTGCAGTTTGCTTTGTCAGATACTACAACAAATTTCAACAATTGAGCATTAACAATAAAACTGATACACTGCAATTACTAACTACATTAATAATGCAAAAAATGTGGGATCCTTAAAAAAACAACTCTAGTGGTTGGTGGGACTAGAGATAGTTACCTGTATAAAAATCAAACAGCTGCCACATAATAAATAAATTTGTGGTTGTTTTGTCCATGATAATAGGTGAAACCTTAACATTTTCGAGTTGCTTGATGTAATCATTTTGAATTCACTGATTAAACTAAATTTTAAAATACCTTACTAATTGAATACTTAGTTGCTTACTTGCTGAAGCGTTTCAAAACATTCGTTCATTTTCCGAAGCTAACCCTCTACTCCAGTTACCTTCGGAAAAGGAATGAATGTTTTGAAACACATCAGCAAGTAAGCAACTACCTATTCACTTAGTTGAAGTATTTTCAAAATTAGTTCAACATTTTCATCGAAATAATCAACCAAACTTATAATTTATGAAAAACATATTGAGACAAATTTGTTCGATCACACTAGATGATCTTCATTAGGGTCTAGGATGGACAAATCCTCCAAGCAAGTGACAAGATACTGAAGAAGACCTAGAACCTGAGACAGTAAATTTTAAATTGTCTAATTCTGTTGTTGAATGAGGTCTCATCACAATGTTCAATAATAGATTTACTTCAAATGCAATACAAAAATAAGGGATATTAGTTGTTCCTAGAAACATGATATGAACAAGAAATTTGAATTTAGCTTCCCTTACTGCTAGTGGATATAATGAGAATAGCTTGAAGCTGATCAAAGAATAATTCAAATCGATGCTATAAAAACAATTAAGGCTAGGATTACTCTATTTAACACAAAATTTCTTCACTATGTTGATTAATGTAATGTTAGGTTTGAGTTATATCATTGGTGAGTAGTACAATAGTGTGAAAAAGATTTGGTGTTTTTTGAAAAATCTTGCTTAAACTCAAATTTTTACTAAGAAACCTCAAGTTGTTTTTTAAAACCAAATACGAATAGTGATATTATAATGAGGTTTTGAGATTCTATATTCGTGTTTTTCTCATATGGACAAACCATGTTACTTCTCCCGTTCTTGTTCTGTTAGAGTTTCTTGCAGTATATTCGACTTTGATTGCTTTACTTGGTCTTTTCCAGTTTGAATTTTGTAATTAGAATACTTTGTATTGTTGGTAGCCTTAAAATATCACATAACTACATTACTAATTGTAGAATGCTGTGAAATAGAATGTATACCATTCGCCAAAGCAAAATGTTGTTCCACTGAGAAAGTCAAGAAAAAAACGATTTTTATAGAGAAATGGTTTGTTCAAAGTATTTTAAAACTTAAATTCAATTTCTGTGGCTCTTTTTTTATTTAGGCCCATTCCAATAGTACCAAATGATACCGAAGATCAAAACTGCTTTGAAGCAAACGATGATAAATAAAGATAATTACTAATTACTATATAAGCAATTATTTCTCTCTTTAGTAAGAAAGACAACCACACAACAGTATTGGCGAAATAAAAATAACTCTTCTATTTTGTAGTCCACTATGTTCAGTGAATCTTAAATGATAATTTTAACATAAGTTTATGACTATCCTAACTTTAAATTTTGTAAATTTGGGAAAACTTACTGAGACAGAAGGTTTTCGATTGCTACATGGCGATCTTCATCATGAAGATCTGGTGATCTTCATAGCAATCAAAAATGTTCTGTCTCCATAAGTTTTTACAAATTTACAAAATTTAAAGTTAGGATAGTCATAAAGTAATGCTAAAGTGATTAAATAAAAATAACATTAATCAATGGTGTTATATTTTAAATATGGATCCCCAAACTGCCTCTTTATAATTAATTTAAAACTGAAATGGGAAAACAATGAATTTTGTATGTATGTGTGATTATGTGTAATACTATATGTTGGAAAAATTATAAATATATTTAAAGGTTGGTCAGTTGAAAATATGGGATATTAAAAACATAAAATTTGGCTTTAAAGCATGAAAAATGCATAGCTTTTCACTAACCATACTGAAATAAAGAAAGTAAAAGCTGACACATTCCACTCATAAAATATAAAGAATCTCTTCGACCTACCTCAATCTCTTGTGTCTGGTCTTCGATCACATTTTGGTGTTGTCTTAGACTGGTCTCCAGTTCTTTGTTTCGCTCCAACAGAGTCTTGCCAAGTTCTGCAGCCAGCTGCAAGTCTGCAACATGACAAACATAAAATAAGTTCAGCCACGAATAATGATCATGGTAACCAGAGTATGGCATAATTCCCTACATGTTACAGGTTATATACTATTAATTTGTTATGTTATTGAAATTTATGCCAAATTTTTAACTTGTTTAGACCTTTACTACCATAAGTAGAAACAACAATATTAAATTATTTTTTGAATAATAATAATAATAATAATAATAATCTCAGACCATTTCTGAAAGCAAAACATGGAGGTAGGTTTCAAATTTTTAAGCCGTTTTAATCTTCATTTTAAGATTTTGAGGTTATGTCTAAATAATTTTCAAATTCCATTTTCATATGCTTATACTCACGAAACTGTGTATTTAATTAAATTAAGTAATGAAAAGAGATAATTTTATACAACTGCTGTTTTAATTACTAATAGGTTATGCAAGTTTCTGTGTTGTACATTAGCTATAAAATAAGGTGGCGAAAATATAATAGAGATTTTTTTTTTGCGAAAAACCAGTGAGGTCCTAGTAGAGAGCAGATGTACGAAAGGTAAGAGACTCTGGTCATGGGAAGCCTTTATTTTCCTGTACTTCTAGTACCAAGGGATCATTAGTCCTTCCTCTGCCCTAGATAATTCCCCATGCCCTTCTTTATCTTTTCTTCCTAAAGGAATAAACACTTTGTACAAGAGTGTCGCGAAATGAATGTTTGCTGTTTAATACAACAGCACATTTACTATCGCCCGCTACGACAGGGCATAGAAGTCTAAAGTTCCCAAGGTCATCATTGAGCTTATACCTTAGGCCGGAAACACACACGGCGTTTTTTATTCGATCGTCTATATTTCCGCTTACTGTGCAAGTAGCAATGCCAACGTATGCGCCACTACTGATACGGCGGCAACGGTAGAAAAACACGATCCGACAAAAAACGCCGTGTGTGTTACCAGCCTTAGTGGCGTCTGTATTCCGCTTACTGTGCAAGTAGCAATACCAACGTACGCACCACTACTGATACGGCGGCAACGGTAGAAAAACACGATCCGACAAAAAACGCCGTGTGTGTTACCAGCCTTAGTGGCGTCTGTATTCCGCTTACTGTGCAAATAGCAATACCAACGTACGCACCACTACTGATACGGCGGCAACGGTAGAAAAACACGATCCGACAAAAAACGCCGTGTGTGTTACCAGCCTTAGTGGCGTCTGTATTCCGCTTACTGTGCAAGTAGCAATACCAACGTACGCGCCACTACTGATACGGCGGCAACGGTAGAAAAACACGATCCGACAAAAAACGCCGTGTGTGTTACCAGCCTTAGTGGCGTCTGTATTCCGCTTACTGTGCAAATAGCAATACCAACGTACGCACCAATACTGATACGGCGGCAACGGTAGAAAAACACGATCCGACAAAAAACGCCGTGTGTGTTACCAGCCTTAGTGGCGTCTGTATTCCGCTTACTGTGCAAATAGCAATACCAACGTACGCACCAATACTGATACGGCGGCAACGGTAGAAAAACACGATCCGACAAAAAACGCCGTGTGTGTTACCAGCCTTAGTGGCGTCTGTATTCCGCTTACTGTGCAAGTAGCAATACCAACGTACGCACCACTACTGATACGGCGGCAACGGTAGAAAAACACGATCCGACAAAAAACGCCGTGTGTGTTACCAGCCTTAGTGGCGTCTGTATTCCGCTTACTGTGCAAGTAGCAATACCAACGTACGCACCAATACTGATACGGCGGCAACGGTAGAAAAACACGATCCGACAAAAAACGCCGTGTGTGTTACCAGCCTTAGTGGCGTCTGTATTCCGCTTACTGTGCAAGTAGCAATACCAACGTACGCACCACTACTGATACGGCGGCAACGGTAGAAAAACACGATCCGACAAAAAACGCCGTGTGTGTTACCAGCCTTAGTGGCGTCTGTATGATACATCAGTTAGTCTGCGTAAGTTGTTGCGTTATGGGAGTGTTACGTTCTGTCAAATTTGAAACGTTTGATATTATCTTTCAAAAAGTGTTAAACAGTCAAACATTACTTTTTGATAAATTTTTAAGATTACGTTTTCTATTTTACTATTTAATCATTATTATTATTAATTAATTAATTCTATTAAGCAACATATTGATTTAAGTGCAAGAAGATATTTGTCACGATGAGCTCATCGAAGAAACGCAGGTATAATAATGATTATATTAAATATGGGTTTATTTCTATGCTTAAAGACAATGTGGAACATCCTCAGTGTGTTATTTGCTACGAATTATTAAGTAATGACGTCATGAGACCTTCTCGTCTTGAAAGATATTTGTCAACTAAACATCCCTGAAATATTATACAGAGCACAGTAGCGTAATTATGATAAATAAATAACAATAACCCTTGCTACAAATATTTAAACACTCTTGATGTACATTATGTTTGTAACCTTCTGATGATGCTAACTGTGTTGGCGAAATGTACATCAAGGGTGTTTAAATATTTGTAGCAAGGGTTATTGTTATTTATTTAAACATCCCTCTTTAAAGGACAAATCCAAATAATTTTTTGTTTCAAATTCTGAAAGTTTGAAACGAATGAAGTTGGATAGTACTGGGTCTTTCGCTCAATCTTCTGAAAAAGTGCTTGAAGCTTTATATGAACTATCACTTATCATTGCTAAGGAAAAGAAAAGTCATATTATTGGAGAGACGCATGTCAAACCGAGCCTGTTGAAGGCAGCTGATATTATTCATGGATCCGACAGTAGGCACAAACTATCTCAAATACCACTTTCAGACAACACTGTAAAACGTCGCGTTGATGATAGGGCCGAAAATATAAATATCCAAGTAGTAGATGCAATAAAACAATCACCGTGTTTTGCTATTCAGCTAGATGAGATTACAGCTAATGTTCTCAATTAATTGTAAATGTTCGATTTATTGAAAACGAAAGAATATTCGACGAGCTGCTTTTTTCAACAGAATTAGTGACCACTACAAAAGCTGTTGAGGTGATGGAAGCCGTATCACATTTTTTTGACAAATATGAACTCCCGTGGCAAAAACTGATTGGCGTTTGCACAGATGGAGCACCTTCAATGTTTGGCTCTCGCTCAGGTTTCATGCAATTGGTAAGAGAGAAAAATGCTAAGTTACTGGGATTCATTGTTTTATGCATCGTCAAGTCTTGGCAGCTAAAAATTCATCCAAACAAACTCAATGTTGTCTTAAAATTATGTATTTAAATAGTTAATTACATAAAAAATAGTGCATTAAATAATCGACTGTTTAAAGCTCTGTGTGAAGATTTAGGAAGTGATCACAAGACACTGTTATTTCACACAGAAGTACGCTGGCTTTCGAAAGGCAACATGTTGGCAAAATTATTTGAACTCCGAGATGAAGTGATTACTTTCATGGATTATCAAAAGCAAAATGAGCTAAGCGAGGATTTCAAAAAACCAAGGGTTCAAGTAATGTTGGATTATTTATCAGACTTCTTCGACTCGTTGAACAGTCTTAACTTAAAATTGCAAGGTGGAGATTCAAAGATATTTACTCATCATGATGCCATCAAGATGTATATTGAGAAATTGCAACATGGGAACGTAAATTGTCAGAAAACCTCTACAGTTATTCGAATTTCGCCAAAGTGATGACAATATCAGAAGAAACACGCTTCAAGGAAATTTTTGTCGGATCCCATTTGAAAATCCAAATATCAAACCATTTGGACAACTTGACTGAAAAGTTAAGAAAATACTTGCCCGACAAATGTGGCGTCAATATTTACAGATTGTCAGTTGACCCATTCAATGTAAACATAGACTCCCTGCCAGACGTGCTGCAAAATGAAGGTTTAGAAATAAAAAATGATTCCTCTGCCAAATAAGATTTCGACAAAATGGACAAATTTTCATTTTGGATAAAACACTTAAAAGTGTTTCCCAGAGTATCACAGGCACCACTACGATTGTACTTACCTTTTTCAAGCTTCTACTTGTGCGAAAAAGCATTTTCCTCACTTGTTACCATAAAAACAAAATATAGGAACAAACCTGATGTTGCTAGTGACTTGCGTGTTGCCCTTACTAAAATACAACCTCTAATAGGCATGCTAGTGAAAAAAATGCAAGCTCATCCATCTCACTAACATAAAGTATGTAAAAATCAATCAATAAATTGTTTTCAATATACAGTATGTGTGTGTGTATGTGTGTGTGTGTGTGTGTGTATATATAATATCGTGATTCGTAATAAAGTTAATGAATAAAAATATGTCCATACCATTTATTTATAGTGTAAAGTGGAGGGGGCGTGGGAGGCTTCCATTTCAAGAGGAAGGGGCGTGGTACCAAAAGGTTTGGGAACCTCTGCTCTACAAGCAAGTTTTATGGCCCTACTGAAACCCTATTCAATATTCTTCCCTATTTATTTCCTTATAAAATAGTGTAGTCAGTGGCGTAGCCAGAGAGGGGCACAGGGAGCACGTGCCCCCCAACCCAATTAATTTCAGCAAAAAAATATCAACATATAAAACAGCCCTTTTTTTAGAAAAAAGTTGACCGACGACCCAACAATTGTGTAATTTCAAGTACCAAAATAGCATAATATATGATTTCTAATGATAAAAATGTTCAAAATTTTCCCAGGGAGGTTCCCCCCTGATCGTGCCCCCCCCCAAACCATCGTCCTGATTACGCCCTGAGTGTAACGCCCCGAGGGTAGATATCTCTTAATGTCTCTGGTAGAGATTAGATCTACTTCAACTACACGACCGTGCACACGTGATGCCACAGGCGCCCCTATATACAATAGGTTTTATACCCTTTACTTAATTCTAACTATGTCCATATTCTTTTAACCTTTTCTTACGAGATATAATTCGTAGATAACTCTTCAAGGCCTCAATTGAGACTAGGTCTATTTCAGGTAGATTCCTTGATCCTCCCTCTATCATCTAACTGAATGTTTCTACTTATAACATTCGCAATCCCTTAACAAGCGACAATAGACATACTAATTAAGCACCTTGAAACAAAAGAAGAATCAAAACGCAAGTATTAATAATTTAATCATTCTGGTAAAATGTATTTTAAAGTGAAAAGTTTAAGGAGGCCACTATTTACCTTATATAAGATTAAAAATCTACCAAGTTAATGGAAATAATGCAAGTATCAAACATACTGACTCAAATGAGTTTCTTCTCGATTAATAAGAATTGGAATCAGAGGACTCACGAAGTTATATACATATAGTATGCATGACCATTACAAAATGTGTGCAAGAATCGATTATTCCAGTCTATTACTAATCTAACCGACGTGCCATTGTTGTTAGTCACGGATAGTGCATTTTATCAAGACAGACTACTGTCGGCTACATGCAAAATTATTAATGAATTTTTTTAATTCTTTCTTGAAATGAAATTTTACTTTTTTAATTAAATCTGGAAATTAAGGTACCAAGTTTGATCCTCGTTAGAATCAAAGAATGTGTTGTGTGCTTTTCCAGCTCTCTCGAGTCATGTGATCATGCGTACCTATGGACAAACCTATTTTCCTTTCACAGTTTAGTTAGCAGTATATCGCCTAAAGAGGTTTCCTGCTCTACTACACGAACTGAAAATATCTCGTTTCTAGTTGCATCAGGACAGTGCTTTCCTGCAATACTAGGCGAACTGAAAACATCTTTTAAGTAGAATAGGAATGGGAAGGGATGCGGTGTTGCCAGTTCGAACACATTGACAGTCAACCCTCCACTATCAGCGGCTAATACAGTCAAGAGTAGCTAGTTTGTAAAACCATTCATTAGCTTACAGCTTTGTTTCACATTTTTTCCCAAAAAAAATCAATTTTTTATTCTGAATTTCTAATTATTATTAGAACTGCCTTCATTATTGAAAAACAGTTTTTTCATATCATAAGGCGTGACGTATCTCTCATAAATACCACTTAATTAATAACCGGAGTTAATTCGGAAATTTAAAAAAGTAAGTAATTAATAATATATAACATGCAACAATTCTTTAATTATTATCTTAGATAGTAAAATGTTCATGCATTTAGGTTAGAAGTTTGAAGTGATTGTACAAAAAAATTTTTTGTTTAACAATAATACGAGGAGCGCTTCATTTTCACACTCGTAAACAAATTTAATTAATTTACACACAAAAATACGCGCTAAATATATACAGTAAACTCCCGATTATCCGTGGAATATCCCGGCAACGCCGGATAACGAATTTCCCGGATAATCCGCTGTGAACAAAGAATACGCAAAACGATCGATAATCGATTATTATACCGAAAGTTACACAAATAATGACCTCGGTTAATGCAATTCTCAAATAATCTTCAGAGGACAAAATAAATACAGAAAATAATTTAAAATGTCGATGTATTTGACGGATTATAACATGTACATTTATATGTCTAACTATTTACAATACGTACATAAGTATATGTCAAAAGTAAGTATGTATGTACATATGTAATTTCCTTTACACATAATACTTTCACTTTTTAACAAAAAAATCTGTCACTTTCGTCTGTTTTTTTGTGTTGTAGTGTGAAACACTTGTAGGTGGGAGCACCCGCGACGATATAGCCATATGCTTCTTTTTGCTATTTAAGGTAATAAAAAACACAGTTCTCTAAAAGCACAATTTGTTATAAACACCACAAAAACTACATTGACATATTTTAAAAAACAAATATCAAAATCTCACTGATACCAAAATGTCGATTTTAATTCAAATCTTGATTCTATGCCAATTAATGACAATCGAAAGTTAAACATCTAAGAAACATTATTAATTAATTCATCACAGTCTTAAAACCCAACTGGAAAGTAAAATTGTAAACAAATTACTTGGAATTATTAATATACTCATCTTCATTTCTGTTAGGAATATATCTATATGTTTGTGTACAGTTTTCTGCCACTTGATAATAAACTGTATTCAAACATACATAAATTAGTTGGACACATAAAATAATTTTTAAATCTGTATAGTTGGCAGTAAGAGAAGTGGGGGACAAGTGGGTAATGAAGGCCGGCCAAGACAAGTCAGCTGGTGATTATTGAACCCGACGGCCGTCATGCAACATTCAATGAATATGTAATGAAGTCATGTTCTCTCGATAGCTTTTAGCCTTTTAATGCTGTTTTTGTGAATGTTTGCATACAGAGTAACCTTAGCCCTTTAGGATGTATCAACAGGTCTAAGCGGCGGCTGGTCTTTCCCTAAGGGATCTGCTCAGGGAAATGTCTCTTTAGAAACAATAAAAGTGACACGTTTTTAGTATTTTAAAGGGTAAGA
>JBAIZL010000016.1:62500-65000 GCA_036971475.1 Prosapia bicincta
TTGTATATCTTCACTGAGGATGACGAAAAATTAGTCGTTGAAACGCGTATGAAATTAAAAAAAAAAAAATTGTATATTTGTGAGTTGTACCATATTTTTATTCTTTAATTATACTTAAACAATAGTTTATGACTATCTGAACTTCCGGATAGTCATAAACTATTGTTTAAGTGATTAATAAATTTCCTTTTATCGTACTACAGTTATTCAGAATTATTGGAAAAGTGAACAAATAATTAATCACTTTAATTACTTATTTAATAAAAATAAAATAAATAATGGACGTGTTTCCAACAGAAAATGTGTTTCTAAAATAAGTTACAATCGGGGACGGCTATCTTCCAATCTAGATCCCCCCAGACCCCCTGGGGATGGTGTACGCCAAAATCTCAAAAAAACCTTCCGGTGGTATGCAGTTGCTAGAACGTCGGGAACCCCTGACGTAGGCCATTTTTATATTTCTAGAACCCGGAAAAAGAGTATTAGGTTCCTTTACACTTAAAGCATGATAGGTTTTCGTTAAGATTTATGACCCCTAAAGGGATTTAAAGAGAATGATCACCAAGATGCTTTATGACCCTTTCTATCGCCAACTACGGTGTTTCCATGTATCTACCCTAAAGTCTCGTATCTACCTTAAAACGATAATATACTGAACTGTTCTTCTCGGCGACACACAGAAATCCACTCAGCCCAGACAAAATGTTACATCTTAACGGCAATGACGTCTGATGTAGTTTAGACCTTACTCCGGGTAAAGCGACAAATGAATGAAGCGTTACCTTCCTTTTGTATCCTGTAAAATGCGATCAGTAGCCCGAATATTGTACACTGCCATATATAAATATACCCACTTCAAAATAAACTGACTTCCTGTTGGAGCACACTTTATCCAGGTTTAAGACTGACTAAACGACATAAGTAAATTTTCCTGATTTTTAGCGGAGTTTAAAATCTGCTTGTAAACATCGTCAATTTTATTTATTTTTTACTTTTCAAGTTATCTGCTTGGAATTTCAAATATTATAAATTACTATAGCATGTCAATTCAAGTTTCGGTCCAGTTACTTATTTTTTTTGAAGTACGATATTGGTTTCAAACATGACACAGGCTTACAGCTTAATGTTTAGACTGGGCGCAGTTTACACTAGGGCTAACTGGGATATTTACACAGATTGTCGTTCGGGCGCTATTTGCACTAAGAGTAGGCCAGTCCGGCGCTGCACACTAAGTCGGTGCACATGTGATACTATGATCAGTTATTAAGCTCCAAATCAAAGATGGAGTTTACCGACTATGTGGTCAATGGTTGAATACGAACTGTTCCGAAGATTTCCGAAAGCCAAATATAGTGGTTAATTCTAACAGTTGTTTTCACCTTCACTTAGAGGTTGTTTGGAGGTTACGTTTGAATAATTTTCCTATATATTCAGAAATATCGTAAAATTGATTAAAATATATGATGTCGTATGATTTCATAAAATATTTGTCATTATGTAGGTTATTTTACTTTATGAATTGAATATAAATAGTGTGAAAAACGCATGTCTAAGAAAAAATTAAGACTTTTTAATAAGTTAATTTAGTTACCTAATACACTGACTTGTTAGCGATTAAAAAACGTTTTTTAATAGAAACTTATTAATACGTACATTATGAAAAATAATTAAAAAATGTAACGGTATGACAATAAATAAGGAAATATTAGGTTCTAGAGTTTTATGCCGTCTCTATATGACATTAAAATATACAAAAATGTTTTGGTAAAATTGAACCATTAACAACTTTTTAAGGTTATGTTAAATTATTGATATGAACGGACTTGAATGGCTTTATTTTTTAAAGCAAGTTATCCGAAGTTACAGTTATCTTAGCGGTTCTGAGCTATTCTTGTTTTTCTTAATTCATTCCAAAACATTTGTCCTTCATTCAAGTAAAATAATGTTAAAACTTTATATACTTAGGCTCTAATCTGTAACAAATCTGTAAGAATTTGATCTGTGTAAAGGAAGAAAAACTGTTAATTTTTAATGGAACAAATGAGATGAAGTTTTTACTACCTTGATCATTACATTTGCTTCTTTAATGCTGCTTAATTCTTTAATATGTGAGCCAAATATAGTTAATTATAACTAACTATAGGCAATAGTATAAACTTAAACTCAATAATCATAACAGAATATAAAATTAACACGGGTTTCGGCAAAGCCAACTTGTCATCATCGGTGTAAATCATTCATTGTCAATGAAAATCAGAATGTACACTGAATAAAGCCGATTGTAGTAAATATATAGCGTATTATATTCTGTGGTGAGCAGCGAGTTTAGGCTTTTTCAAAATCGCCTATTTGCTGTGAAGGGCGTATAAACATATAGACCCTAGATATATTTGTGAATGTTTTCTGGAAAACAACTCTTTCACCAAAAGTGGTATATAGGCGGTTTTTAATTTCAGCAGTCCAATTGGTCAAATGACAATTTTCTGAAAAATCGTTTTGA
>JBAIZL010000016.1:80000-92500 GCA_036971475.1 Prosapia bicincta
ACCAGTGTAACATAGGTCTTCAAGTTGCGCGTTTAAAAACGTGGATGGTCATTTTAGGGTAATAATGGAAATAGTTGTGATAAAACTAACTTGGCTAACTTGTTTCATATGCTGGGGATGACTCTGGACATACCGTAGTATTAGTAAACTCATAGCAACTGGAAACTAGACGTAACTATCGTGGTAACATAAACTTAGCAGAATCTTACTTTTATGTGTTCCGAAAATATTATACATTTTTTAAACCCAATTTTTACTCATTTGACCTAATCCTAAACGCAAAATCGATGATTCGCCAAACGGATTTTGCGAACCTAAAGACAGATCCAGTATTATATATTTGTATTGTTTTAGTTTTTATTTTTATCTTCCCTCATTAATATTAAAATAATACTGTACATATAATTTATTTATAGGAAAACCTTTAAAGAAAAATTACTACTCTATTTAAATTGACCTCGATATTTTATTTGTTTTCATAAAGCTTACAATATGACAAGGTTAACTTTTATCTGAGAAGGATGCACAGATATAAACTGTACTTTTCTCAGATCCTTTTACTGTGAAATATTTCTACAGTAGCCTTATATACAGTAGTTATATACAGTAATAACATGATTTCATTTGTTCTCTGAAAACTATATTTAGAATTATATTTAAACAAGAAGTAAGAGTGTAGCAGCTTATTTCAAGACTTTGACAAAATCTCCATGTACCATTTTCAAGTCTTACGTTTTGATGGCTATTATACCACTACTTATTCGCCACAATTAATCCTTTCATATTTGTAAACTACTGTAGGCATTTGTGGCTTTAGACGTTGCGTTCCATGGGCGATTCATTACTGCTGTCATTCATTCGTGCTAGGGATTTAATTGAAAAAAATGCGTAATGCTGACTCAGGATTTTACGTATATTCTTGAAATTATTATTATGCCCAAACCATTACTGTCTACTAAACCATTCATGTTGCAATGGGATATTTATAACAGTTTATGTTTCCTAAAACAAAGTTTTAAAATAATCACTTGTTTAAAACGAATTGAAACAATATGGAAAATAAACAATCAACTATAAATATAGCTTTTACTATGGAATTACATTCAATGGATTACATAGATAGTTTAGCTCATGTAACATTATGTCACGGTTCCCGGCGGGGCGGATATAGTGTTGGCGAATTGTTAGTAGAGTTCTGTCTTTTCATGCATAAACTTAAAATCTATTTTATATAGCATTATTTTATTTTACATTTGTATTGATTGTGGTATAACTTTGCGACGTTAAACCATATCCATAATTGGTGGGTTCCCGACATTGTATTGAACAGACGTATGACCATGTGTATTTACAAATATGTGTTCAACACTTCTATATCCAATCCAACGAATTGGTTTACTGCATGTAAAATATACCTAACGATAAGAAGCAGTGTTTAAGTACTTCAGTCATGTATATAAAGAATAAATAATACAGACTACCACAACGAACAACGCAGAAGTAAATCTTTCGTTGTATTTCAATAGCACAATATATCTTTTTTTTAAAGAAGAGAATGAGAGTATGGAAAGGTTTCCACAATCTTAACTTGCAATACTGTTGGTCTGTGTGGTTAATATGTTGGAGTATGCAACAGAAACCAATAGTATATTGTTACAATATCGTAGCACTGCATACTTGTTACCCATTCTTTGACCAACGTATATGTACTAAGTGTTAATTTCTATGTTTGCCCCAAAGAGATAAATTATCAAAAACATAAGTAACCAGAGACTGAAGTCGAGGATAGGAACAAATAATGCTTTCTTCTTTACATAAATAATTCAACATAGGAAGAAAAACTATTTTCCTTTATCTGAGAGAAAAGCACATTATATCGGGCAAAACTGTTGGTGTTATTTTATTATAAGTACAATCTTTACAAATCTTTCGGAGGGTTATTCGATTCCCACTGCCCTTAATGACTCACGTTTAACCTACGCATCTAAAAGAAAGAAAGAGATACAAATGCTTGAAGGAAGCCAGATCAGAGATATACGTAATGAGAATTCTTCTAGGATAGTGATCATCGCCGGTAGATTATATTGTAGACAAATATATATGAAGACTATGAGCTATGGCGCTCACAAAAAGGCGGTGATCAGGTTTAGCCTTTCATCTTGGAGAGGTATAACAATTAGCTTCATATGGTATCATAAACAATAGTGTCCCTTAGGTTCAATGTAAAATTACTCTGTTATTAGCTATTGTTATTAGCTATTGTTATTATTAGCTGCTATTAGCTATTGATGAACGATGAGTTAATACAAATACAGAAATAAAAAAAATTGAATAACCTATAAAACAGTCAAAACCTTTTGTATCTCTTTATGCACTAACAATAAGACCGCAATCGCTAGTTTTTACCAGTAACCTGTATACACAGTTAACAATGAACTTTTTTATGGCGAGTTTTTTCAACTGCTTTTTCAGTCACTTCCTCATTTTTAAACGAACGGAAAATAATTATTAAAAAATTAAAAGCAGACGAAAGATTTAATATAATAATTAGGGAAGATGTTTAAGATACACTTAAATCAGGTTTGAAAAATCTACAGATTGTTCAACCGTCTTTGAACAACACACACATATTTATATCTGTTAAAGCAATGCAACATGCCTGCCTCTACGTGGAACATAATATAGATTATTTTGTAGAAAAAAAATCTAAAATCCTATTCCACGATACCATTAATTCTATTTATGAATTGGCGGTTTTTATATACTAATATATCTTGTATGATTGCCAAAAATGTAGGGTTCTTATTTCTGACAAATAAAAACAAATATTATGTCCAGATTTATCTATCTATAGAAACTTAAATTTCAATTAATAAAAAAACCAAGGTTTTACAAAATATTGCAAATTTTATTTATGCCTCCTAAAATATATAGATTGAATGTGTTTGTATGTAAGATAAAACACAAACTCGTTTCTACAAACACGGCAAAATAACAACGGATTCTCCAAAACAAGTTAGGCAAGTGTGACTGAATAGCCTGGCCTACACAATTTAATAAAAAATAACTTTATAGCTAAGTGCTAGTTTTGATAAGTATAAAATAAATAATTAGTTATAACACCAATTACTGAAAACTAAATGAAATATCAGGGTGATTTTTTCTAAATCTTCCGTTTTGTGTTTGAAGCGTGAACAACTAAAGTTAAAGTATAAGATTTAAGATTTACAAAACGTATACAAATTCAACACGACGTATACAAATGTATGAAATTGCCGATGGTAAGTTGGATCGTATGTAAAAGCTTAGAGCCTCCTTTCTCGAACAGTTTCACTATTCGATTAAGCAACTAAAACATCATTATAACCAGTGTAACACAGGTCTTCAAGTTGCACGTTTAAACGTGGGTGGTCATTTTAGGGTAATTGTGGAAATAGTTGAGATAAACCTAATTTCGCTACCTTCTTTCATAAGCTGGGGATGACGCTGGACATACCGTAGTATTAATAGACACACAGCAACTGAAAACGTGATGTAAATCCCGTGGTAACATAAACTTTCCAGAATCTTACATTTATGTGTTCCAAAACCATTATAAATTTGTTCATCTAATTTTTACTTTTTTGACCTAATTCTAAACGTGGAAACGATAACTCTCCAAACTGATTTTCCGAACCTAGAAACAGATTCAGTAATATATATTTGTATTGTTTTATTATTTAGATATCTTCACCGATTATTACTAAAATAACATATTTAATTTAATTTTAGGAAAATCTATGAAGAAAAACTATTACTCGATTTAAATTAACCTCGATATTTTATTGGTTTGCGTAAAACTCACAATATGGCAAGGTCCAGTTTAAGAGAAGGATGCAAAGATATAAAAAATATTTTTTCTTTACCGTTTACTATGAAATGTTTCTACACTAGCCTTCGGTTATATAAGATGATTTCATTTGTTCTCTGAAAGCCATTTGTATAATTTTATTTAAACAATAAGTAAGATTATAGCAGCTCATTTCAAGACATTGACCAAATCTACACTTGCCATTTTCAAGTCTTACGATTTGATAGCTATTATACCACTATTTAGTCGCCATAATTCATGCTTTCATATTTGAAAAATACTGTAGGCATGTGTGGCCCTAGACGTTGCGGGACCATGGGCAATTCATTATTACTTTCTAGTGCTGGGGATTAAATGTGATAAAAGGATACAGTTACTTAATGCTGATTCAGGATTTTACGTAGATTCTTGAAATTAATTTAATAAGCCTAAACCTTTACTGTTTACTAAAGCACTAATGTTATAAATGGGGTATTTATAAGTTAATGTTTCTTAAAGCGAAGTTCTAGAACAAACACTCTTGTTTAAAACGAAGTGAAACAATATGGAAAATAAACAACCGACTATACATATAGCTTTTACTATGGAATTACATTCGATATATTACATAGATAGTTCAACTCGTGTAACCTAATGTAACGGTTTCCGGTGGCGCGGAGATATTGATGGCGAATTGTTGGTTAGTTCAGTCTTTTCATACATAAACTCAAATTATTAGGCTATAATTTGATGGCCTACATTAAAATATATTTTATAAATCATGATTTTATTTTACATTTGTATTGATTGTGGTTCAACCTTGCGTCTTTAAACCATAATCCATAATTGATGGATTCGCGACATTGTATTGAACAGAAGTATGGAGCTATGGTGCCCACACAATGCGGTGATCAGGTTCAGGCCTTTATATTGGAGAATAACAATTAGCTTGATATGGTGTCATAAACAATAGTGTTCCTTAACATAAATAAATAAAACCTCTATACCACAAATCACATTTTTCTTCTATTTAACACCTTATGTACATCTCGATTGCATAGCAATCATTCTCAGAGGTGATTACAATTTTATTTTTTTTAATTACCTCTCAATATGATTGCTATACAATTGAAACGTACATAATAAAAAAAGTAATTTGTGGTTGAGAGGTTTCTCTTATTTATAGTAAACATTTCGCTACAGTTGTTTTATACAGTTAATAGAGTCCCTTACGTTCAATGTAAAATTACTCTGATAATAACTATAAAAGATTTTTAATTGATGAAAGATAAAACGATCTCTCGAAATTATAATAACCTCTGTTTAGTTAGTAAGACGTCCATAAGATATATACATACACACATACATATATACATCGGTTTTTGAACAATCCTAAGCCTCTGGTTGGATATACACTAACCTTAACAAAGCATTTTGAGAATATATTAAACAATCCCTCCGAATTTACATATACATACATACATCTATATATATATATATATATATATATATATATATATATATACATACATATATATAAAACCATCCAGAAAATATGTTAAACAATCTCTCCAAATGTCATTAAAATGTTCAGAAGTTTAGGCGTTCGTAAGATACATACACACTTACATCAGTTTTTGAACCATCCTAAGCCACTGGGGCAGAAACCTGTTAATAGATCTATTCCAAACCTCAATCGAACCAACCTGGGAATGTATCAAAAAATTTCATAAATTTCTGTTCAGCGGTTTAGGCGTGTATAGTCAACATACAAATACAAGAATTATAATTGAATATACAATTCAAAGCTTTCGTTGGCTAACAGTACCAACATCATCAGGAATATTAAACAATTATATATATATATATATATATATATATATATATATATATATATATATATATATATATATATATATAGAGAGAGAGAGAGAGAGAGAGAGAGAGATAAAACAAACATAAAATTCAATTTTATCTATCTATACAAATATTAATTTTAACACTATCAAAACTATAGGGTCTACAGAATATTCCAAATTTCATTCATACCTCCCAAAATGTATAGATCGACTGTAGTTGTAAGTAAAATAAAACACAAACTCTTTTCTACAAAACACTGCAAAATAGCAACGGGTACTTCAAAACAAGCTAAGCAAGTGTGCCCGAATGACCTACCCTTTTTTTAAAAAATAATAACTTTATAGCTACATACTACTTATGACAAATATAAAATAAATAATTAGTTACAATACCAGTTGCCTACAACTAAAGGAAATACCAGGCTGATTTTTTCAAAATCGTCCGTTTTATGATTAAAACGCAAACAACTAAAGTTATTCTATAAGATTTAAATCATAATATGATTTGTGTTTAAAATATAATATTGTTGTGTATATAATTGTAACACGATGTTTATAAATGTATGAAATTACCGATTGCAGGTATTTAAAAGCTTGGAGCCTCTTTTCTCGAACAGTTTCACTTTCGATTAAAGCTACTAAATCATCATTATAACCTAGAACCTCAAGTAACTTGATTACAAACGTGTGTGGTCATTTTAGGGTAATTGTGGAAATAGTTGTGATAAAACTGATTACCTTTTTTCATAAGCTGGGGATGCACTGGACATACCGTATTATTAGTACACTGAAAACTACTTAAATCCCGTGGTAAAATAAACACAGAATCTTACTGTTATGTGTTCCGTAATCATTATTTATTTGTTGAGCCTAATTTTGACATTTTGACCTAATCCTAAAAGTAAAAACGATGGTAAGCCAAGCGGATTTCGCTAACTTAGAAACAGATCCACTAATATCTATTTGTATTGTTTTATTATTTAAATGTCTTCGCCGATTAATATAAAATAATATGTAAATTTTATTTTATAAAAACCTTTGAAAAAAAACTATTACCCAATTTAAATTACCCTCCATGATTTCTTTGTTATTATACAACTCATAATATGACAAGGTTCAGTTTTATCTGAGAAGGACGTATAGATATAAACAGTATTTTTCTCTTTTCCGTTACTGGGAAATATTTACACAGTAGACTAGGTTATGTAAGGAGGGGCTCAGTAACGTGGTATTATACTACTACTTAGTTGCCACAATTCATCCTTTTATATGTGAAAAGTACTGTAGGCATTTGTGGCTCTAAACGTTGCGGGTCAATGGGCTATTCATTATTGCTGTCTAGTGCTGAGTATTTAATTGGAAAAGAATGATAGAGTTACTCAATGCTGTTTAGGGCTTTTAAGTTTATGTTCTTGAAATTATTCTATTAACCCTAAACCGTTATACGTTCATGTTATAATGAGGTATTTATAAGTTTATGTTTCTTATAGAAAAGTTTTAAAATAAACACTGAAATTAATTTAACAAGCCTTAACCATTACTGTTTACTAAACCACTAATGTTATAAATGGGGTATTTATAAGTTGATGTTTCTTAAAGCGAAGTTCTAGAACAAACACTCTTGTTTAAAAAGAAGTGAAACAATATGGAAAATAAACAACCAACTATAAATACACCTCTTAGTATGGAATTACATTCAATATATTACATAGATAGTTCAGCTCATGCAAATTTATATCACGGTTCCCGGCGGCGCGAAGATACTGTTGGAGAATTGTTAGAGTTAGTTCGGTCTTTTCATATTTATCTATATTTTGATGGCCTAAACTAAAATCTATTTTATAAAGCATTGCTTTATTTTAATTTGTATTGACTATGGCCTAACCTTGCGACGTTAAAGCATAATCCATAATTGTTGGGTTCGCGATATTATACTGAAGAGAAGTATGGCCATTATTATTTACAAATATGTGATTGATATGATACTTCGGTCATGTATTTAAAGAATAAATAATACAGACTACCATAACGAATAATGCAGAAGTGAATCTTCGGTTGCATTTTGATAGTGCAATAATACGTCTTGTTTTTTAAGAATAGGATGGGAGTATGGACAGGTTTCCATAATCCTAACTTGCAATACTAATGTTCTATGTGGTTAATATGTGGTGCAATAGAAACCAATAGTATACTCGTGTTGTTAGAATATCGCAGCATTGCATACAATTTGGCATTTAATATGACCAACGTATGTGTACTACGTGTTAATTTCTATGTTTGCACTAAAGAGATAAGTAAACAAACATAGGTAATCAGAGGCTGAAGTCGATCGATGATAGAAACAAATAATGTTTCAACTTTGGGAGAAAACAGTCATAGTCAAAAGTCATAGGAAGAAAATTTGACTATTTTCCTTCACTTGAGAGAAAAGCACAATATATTGGACAAAACTGTTGGTGTTATTTTAATATAAATACAACCTTTACAAATCTTTTGAAGGGCTATTCAATACCCACTGCTGCCCTTAGTGGTTCACGTTTAACCTACGAATCGAAAGAAAGAGATGAAAATGCATGAATGCAGGTAGCTAGATCTGCGTCAAACGCATTAAGAATACTTCTAATATGGTGATCATCGCCCGTAGATTATATTGTAGACACATTTATATCAAGATTGACCAATTGAGGCACAAAATGCGGGGATCAGGTTGAGCCCTTCATCTTGAAGAGGCTTGGACTTAAGTTTACTGTATTTATAACCATTCGCTTGACATGGTATCATAAACAATATTGTACCTTACGTTCAATGTAAAATTACTTCATACTAACTACAAAAGATTGTGTTAATTGATGAAAAATCAGTTAATAAAGCAAATACACAGGTAAAAAAATTGAAAACAGTCAAAACCTTTTGTTTTTTTTGCACTAACAATAAGATAGACATCGCTAGTTATTATCAGTAATCTGTATACCCAGTATAACAAGGAGCTTTTTTATGGCAAGTTTATTTAACTGCTTCTTCAGTCACTTCCTCATTTTTATTTGTAGCTATTTCAACAAAATGGAAAATAATTAATAATAAATGAAAACCAGGAGAAAGATTTAATACAATAGTAAGAGAAGATGTTTGAAATCGACTTAAATCCGTTTTGAAAAATTCCCAGGTTCTTCGCCCGGCCTTGTAGAAAGTAACATCCTTGTATTAACACGATGAAAGTTAAGGTTTTTTACTTGTAATCGTTGTGGAAAAGATATGCTGTAGGAATTAAATAAATTCTTACGACTACAATGAAAATATAATGAATGTACCTAATTTAAAGGATATGGAAAAATGGCAAAAATTGTATCCGTAAAAGCAGATGGGGCTTAATATAATGGGTAAATATATAAATATACTATATCGATTACCGAAGCCCTTTAAAACCATGCTGTTCAGCTCCACGACACTATACATACATCAGGAGGCACTGGATGATTGATTTTTTTCGAAAGGTATGGTAGCAAAGGCATTTTAAACACTGCGTTTACCTTAGCCTATTTGTCCTTGAAACTCCTGTCTAATTTATTTCACAGATTCACGTCTAAGATACATCGATATGCATTATAACAGTTCACTACACACTAGTTTGTTAAAATATACAGACTAGTTTCGATGACGATGTCGCCTCCTCAGTAAATGGCCTTCATCAAACTACATCATTATATATTAACGATAGGCTTTGTATCGTGCAAATATAAAATAAACAAGATGAAATATTTAAAACTCAAACAAATAAAGACATCCTAAGCTACAGAACACTAAACTCCCTACTAAGGAGTGGTATCTATTTTACATTAATATTTCTCGTATTACAAATATATTTACTATTAATAATTCTAAAACAGTTTTAAAACATATTTTAACAAATTATCGCTATAAAGTATTCGTTTATAAAATAAGTTTATTACAAAATTATGAATAAAAACAGAAAATCAAGTAAGGGATTATTATATAATTATTAAAATTTAAACATTACTTAAAACATTTAAATTAGCGGTAGCAACCAGACTCATTGATGACTGAGACATCTCGAAACTAGTTTATTATCCAAGTCTACCAAGCATCATGAGTGTTGTACCTAATCACCTGTTTATTCTAGAATTTCTAGAATTTCTGTTGTAAATTCCGAATTTCTCACAGGCGGATTTCTTGGCCTTTTTCGTTTTGAGCAGGTTTAAGAGCAATGCTAAAGAGACAAAGAAATTTCTTCTTCTGGTTTGGACCCTGTATGTCGACGATGTATTTGGAACTTAATGGATTCTTTCCCTTGATAAATTTACCACAGAGTTAGGCCTACACGTGCGGAATAGTATTTCCTGTATATTGATGATACAAAAAATACTAATGTAAAATAGATAACTCGTGAGTAAGGAGTTTGGTGTTCTGTAGGTTATAATGTCTTTATTGTTTGAGTTTTAAATACATTAATTTGTTTGTTTTATAGTTGTACGGTACGAAGCTTATACACAATTTATATTGACGTGGCTTGATGAAATTTCTTAGTAGTAGCCTATCACTGATGAAAACGGCATCGTCATCGTAACTAGTCGATATGTTTTACTAAACTAGTGTGTAATGAGATTTAGAGCGAAATTTCGAGATTTCGAAAACGAAACCAAAAATTTTTAGTTATATTTGGCTATTGTAGTTATAAAAATACTATTATTATATTTTTATTAGGGAAGATAGTTTGGAATTGTTTGTACATATATATAAAATAAGCGTAGAATAACTGTACGTGAACAAGAAAAGGGGATTAGGTTAGGCTCGATCATAATATATGTTTAAGTGGACCAAGTAAAAGCCTTTTCATATTTAGAGTGCGTAACGTAGGGATAGCTTTTGTATTATTGTTCCCCCGATTATCTACCTGAAACGCTTTTATACTTATATAAACAATGAATATGGGGAAACAGTTAAAATTCTACTTATTGAAAATGCCAATAGCAATAGTTTTTTATTTTAAAGAATTTGGAATTGCTAATCTAATCTTCAAAAATGATTTTTAAATTATCTTAAGTAGATTAAGCTGCGGTATGAATAAGATTAACCTGACTTACTAAACAGTGCCTCTGTACGGTCGTCGGTTGTGATCATTATCTTATTGCATCTAATTTTCTAATCTATAATTTTTTCTCG
This sequence comes from Prosapia bicincta, assembly GCA_036971475.1. Classification (NCBI taxonomy): domain Eukaryota; kingdom Metazoa; phylum Arthropoda; class Insecta; order Hemiptera; family Cercopidae; genus Prosapia; species Prosapia bicincta. The sequence goes on from JBAIZL010000016.1 coordinate 90,867, forward strand.
TTTTGACCTTTCTTTCTCAGAAGAAATTACCTAAATTTTATAAGAATGGGTGGAGTTGCTGAGCATTGTAATATTTTGTACACATTAACATATACTGATATATAAATAATTTCTATAGTGGAACATATTTTTCCATAAATGAGGAAGACAGTTTAGGGAAATGTGTTCCTTTGTCATCTCAAACCGTACAAACGTCTTGATTTATTAAAGCATAAAATGGAAGTTGGGATAAGTTTACATATCTATTACTAATGTAAAATAGATGGTTAGTATGTTACAATATTCAATATTGAGTTATCGTATATTTTTACAATATTTTAACATTATGTAAAAATATATATACACATGTACACACATATGGTCACTAAAATCCAGTATATACACGTTTAGTCTAAAACATTTAATTTATTAAATTAATACTTAATTTTATATATCTTTATACACTAAATATATAAATAAACAAATAAAATAGCGGTTCAACACGAATATAGCAGTAAATAATATTTGAATTTTTATATCACTATTTTGACAATGGGAGAGAATTGTCATGGTCAAATGTCACAGGATAAATAAATGACTACTTCTCTTTATTTATAGTGAGAAGAAAAGTACATTATTTTACTTCGGACAAAGCTGCTAATACGATATTATTTGAGGCTCAATACTTTCAAGATTTTTGTGGTTTTGAAGGGCAAACCCTACTGCCCTGAGTTTTTTGCTTTCAAGTCACAAATGTAAGCGATTGTAAAAAACGGTTGGATCCAAAACTAAACACTGAGAACTTGTACTCGCGATTGGATCGGTGATTAACAACAATTTCTAGCTGCTATCACTTACAAAAACACTTCTGTTACCGGTGATCACCGTTAATAGATAGTTTTGCAGATGTACATTTATATGTAAGCGATAAGACATGATATGCAGAAACTGCTGTGTCTCGTCCGCCCTTTATCTTGGAACTACTACGGCTAACGTTTATTTACACATGTCTATCTGATATGATAACATAAACTGTCGACACTCGGACATTCTTTCATCGGTCAGGGTTACAAGCAATATATAGGGAAAAATGAGATTCAAACGTGAATTTTGAAGGTATTTGCCCGGCAGATTTCCAGATATTGTTAGATTTATTTTTAGCAGTCGAAAAGTAGCATACATTTTGTACAATTTATAAGTTTACGATTATGTTGAAATCCTTATAAGATATTTACCATCCAGAAAATGTGATAAAAGTTTCTAGCATTCACAAATGTTTACTTTTAACTAAAATTAAACAATTATATTTTGGAATTATTTACATTTTTTCTTAATTTATGATATCACTACAGCTATTTAATTCCGGTTACTCTCTAATGCTATTTTTAACTGGGAATTAGAAAATCTTTATTACTTATATTTATATCTAAAATATCCAGTTATCATTTTTACAAACCGTAAATTTATTCTTACAGTTACCTGTAGAATATATATTTACGCATTATTATTTCTATTGAAATTCTATTCTTCCTATCAATTACGACTTGTTAAAAAGCCAAAACTCGTTTTTAAATATCAAAAGGAACGAAATTGTGTAGCCCGTGTACAATGAATAATTATCTTGCAAGCCTAAAGTCTAGTTTACTTTGAACATT
>JBAIZL010000016.1:97500-135000 GCA_036971475.1 Prosapia bicincta
GCATTCGATGCCTATAGTTTCATAACTCGAGGGAAGTAGTTTCAGGGAGCAGAAAACGCAATGCACCAGCTGAGTAAAGTAGTAAAATGCAAAACGTGGGAGAGACAGCAACAATAACTGGGAAGAGGACAAGAAATGCAAGAGGAGAACGTGTGAAGGTTTCATAAATGCAGAACAAAATTTCGTTACGAGAGAAAATGTATAATTCATGGATAAGAACTAGAGCGGTAGGTTTATCCTGCGATAAAGTCATGCAATCTGTGATAGCTCGCCACATGTAACATTCCTCTTGTTAGATAAGCGGGGAGCACACGGCATGATGTACCTACTGCTGCCAAGAAGTAATTCTCCCCAGGTAACGCGAGATATGGTGGCTCACAGCGCTCTTTGCTTCTACGTATGGGAGCAATCGGCATGATGTACCTACTGATGCCAAGAAGTAAATCTCCCCAGGTAACGCGAGATATGATGGCTCACAGCGCTCTTTGCTTCTACGTTTGTGAGCACGCGGCATGATGTACCTACTGCTGCCAAGAAGTAAATCTCCCCAGGTAACGCGAAATATGGTGGCTCACAGCGCTCTTTGCTTCTACGTTTGGGAGCACGCGGCATGATGTACCTACTCCGGCCAAGAAGTAAATCTCCCCAGGTAACGCGAAATATGGTGGCTCACAGCGCTCTTTGCTTCTACGTTTGGGAGCACGCGGCATGATGTACCTACTCCTACCAAGAAGTAAATCTCCCCAGGTAACGTGAGATATGGTGGCTCACAACGCTCTTTGCTTCTACGTTTGGGAGCACGCGGCATGATGTACCTACTCATGCCAAGAAGTAAATCTCCCCAGGTAACGCGAGATATGATGGCTCACAGCGCTCTTTGCTTCTACGTTTGGGAGCACGCGGCATGATGTACCTACTCCTACCAAGAAGTAAATCTCCCCAGGTAACGCGAGATATGGTGGCTCACAGCGCTCTTTGCTTCTACGTTTGGGAGCACACGGCATGATGTACCTACTGCTATCAAGAAGTAAATCTCCCCAGGTAACGCGAGATATCGTGGCTCACAGCGCTCTTTGCTTCTACGTTTGGGAGCACGCGGCATGATGTACCTACTGCTGCCAAGAAGTAAATCTCCCCAGGTAACGCGAGATATGGTGGCTCACAGAGCTCTTTGCTTCTACGTTTGTCGACAAAACCAGGTTGTGAACTATAGACAGATGGCAACGACTTCATCTGCAATTAATAAAAATATTATCATCGAAAGTATCAAGTTATACAGTACTCCATGCGGGTAGTCACCTCTCTAGGCCGAGAGCAAGTGCACTCTTAATTGCATCTACCCTTTCTTCTTCTTCTTACAACGGGATGATAGAGATTTATTTATATCGCGGCAAAGAAAGTGGCACGCAAAATGCGTACAGCGGAATAGGCGTACATGAGGAAACTATAGCAGTTGACAAGGGTAGGTGGTAAATTTTATAAGCAAAAAAGCGCACAAACCAGACTCAAGTTGTCACCCAAACTCATCTATAACTAAACTATTTGCTAAAAAATTCAAGGTTTTGGATTTCTCTGTCGAAAAGGGTCAAAAAGGGGGTTTCCACTTTGCCATTGGTCACTTGACGTTTAACTGTCGTGCTGATAAGTTGGATTTAATCTTTAGTGTGTTTTGTGTTTAGTGAATATAAAAGTGACTTCTACTAATAAGGAGAAACCGATGGTGCATTATCTCGGCAATGCATACAGAAAGTTTGGAGAAAACTAAAAGGCAAAGTGTGATGGTTATGTCAGAAGCAAAAATCAAAGTGATGTAAAGGTCGATTAAAATTTGACGGAATTGTAATGTAAGTGACAAATAATCAGTGTGAACCACCTTTGTCACAGAAATCCCTTCAACTTTATCAATTAAAAGAAGACTGGAAATGAAGACACTGAAAAAAACAGTAGAGAATAGGTTTAATAGATAAAGTTTTAAAGGATCTTCAGCCTCGAGAAACTAAGGGACATCTATTCAGAAACTAAGGGACAGGTAAACTAAACATGACTTTAAAACTGAAACTGTATCTTGATTACAGGTTCAGTGAACTTAGCAGTGACATTGCCACTGGCACTGCCTGGTCATGCCTTCCCTAGACATACCCCTTATCACGGTACTCCCTGATCATGCCCTCCCTTTTCGTCTAGTTCCTGGTCATGCTCTCCCTGGTCATACTACTCCTTGGTCATGCTACTCTTTTTTCATGGCTCCTTGGTTCATACTAGTCCCTGACCATGCCCTCACTGGTCACGCTACTCCTGGTCATGCCACACCCCTGTCATCTCCCTGGTCATGCCACTAACGGGTCATTCTATTCTCTGGTCACGCCCCAACTGGTCATGACACTAATTAGCTATGCTACTCCCTGGTCGTAACACTTTCAGGACATGCTACTCTCTGGTCATGCCACTACCTGGTATTGCTACACCATAGTCGTCACTCCCTGACCATGCCCTCCCTAGTCTTGCTAATCCCTGGTCATGCAACTCCCCGGTCATTCTACTCTCTGTTCATGCTAGAAGGATTTCGAAACGATCGTCCTAAGCTCATGTAAACGTTTCCTCCATTCCAAATGAACGAATGTACAAACGTAATAAAACCGGTGAAGCAATATATTTATTCTAGTTCTGTTCATCTTGAGATTGTTCTTATAGGGTATTTATCTTTATGATTTAAAAACCATTGAACCATTTTACACTTGCTTAAAACCATTAATTGAAATGTCTCGGTAGACACGTTTCGCTCTAGTTCACTTATGTCAGAGTTTCTCTACGTAATAATATGTTTATGCTCATCTGTGGCCACTGGTGTAATATACAGGCAATCTGTGACCATAGACAATACATTACACAGTGACCACAGATACACGTAAACTGTAACTCAACCCAGTTGTGCAACAAGTGTGATTAGAAATTTCAGTAAGCCAGTAGTTTTAGTGAGAAATTTGGATAGTAAAATCAGTGAAAATAATTATTTTAGTAGACTTTAATCAGTCCCAGAGCGTAAACTTTTATAGGTAAATTGGTAAAAGTTTTCCGTTGTGCCGATCATATTTTTACAAGAATTATACATGGTAAATTATTCTGTTTGCTTCATGAAAACCAGATAATTTACAGTTTATCTCTATTGTTACATTAAATCTACACTTTTAGAAAAGAGATGCTTAATTTCCCTGCTCGTGGATGAGCGTTGGTCTGTTACACAACCCGTCTAATTTGCCGGCAGTCACGTGCTGTATGGTTGTTGGTAACAGAAAGTGGGCTATGTGAGGGTTATGTAACATGTCTGATGTTCGCTGGTTTTATCTCTCGAACGTAACGAGATCAGAAAGTATCAGTTTAAGAAGGTATAAATATGTCAATTCCCTCTTGTTATTTTGGCATTATTCCAATAACACTTCATAGGAGTTTTATTGTATTGGTGTTGGAACCAACTGTCGGATAGTTTCGAACGTTTTAATGAAATATGAGCTTACCTAATGAGTAAAATCTATTAAATAATAACGCACTACAGCTCACAATCAATGATTTGTTTTCTGTTACATATTTAAGTAAAGAAGTCATTATAAGTCTATGTATATGTAACAAAACTCAGATCCCCTCGTGGTTCTTGACAAGCCAAAACCCTCTCTGCCCTTTTGGCAGATATTCTGAAGCGAGCTGCAACCATCTAATATGCGCATGCAGTTTAATACCCCTATCGCGAGTGAAGAATTCAGAAATTATTGTCCATGTACATAGCTGATAACTTCTTTCCATGGAAAATCAGGAGATAGTGAAATGAAACAGCACGGTAAGATGGGGGCTAAGAACTTGGTGTAAAAATCTGACAAGATGGAAACCCTGTCTGGAAAAGCCCCGCATAGGTCATGCAGGAATCCCGATGGCTTGGATATGACATAAAATTACAGCAAGACTACATCCCATGTTTATACCCTAAGCGTAGCCACCCTCACTGGGTAACTAAACTCTAAATGTTAATACCAATATAACAACAGTGTAAAATTAAACTAAAATAAAACTTTTAATACGATCTGACAAGGATAGGAGAGTAAGGGTAACAGAACAAGGATAACAGGTAGTAGGACAAGGGTAGCAGAAAAAGGGTAGCTGGTCGAGGTTGGCAGGGCAAGAGTAGCAGGAGAAAGATAGCAGGGAAAGGGTTGTAGGACAAGGATAGCAGGACAAGGGTAGCAGTACAAGGGTAGTAGGGGAAGGGTAGCAGGAAGAGGGGTAGCATTACAAGGGTAGCAGGACAAGGGTTGTAGGACAAGGGTAGCAAGGCAAGAGTAGAAGGAGAAGGATAGCAGGACAAGGGTTGTAGGGCAAGGGTAGCAAGGCAAGAGTAAAAGAAAGATAGCAGGACAAGGGTTGTAGGGCTAGAGTAGCAGGACAAGGGAAGCAGGGCAAGGGTAGCACGACAAGGTAGCAGGCCAGTTAAAAGAAAGAGTACCATGGCAATATGCTGTCTTAACGACAGGAGCGAATACGTCTTTTGAAGAATATACAGTATTTCATATTAGTTTTAATACAATCTAGTTAATTGTAGATTTTCGTAGTTTAATAGAAAATACACACACACACACACAAAACAAACACACACACACAAACACACGCGCGCGCACACGCATATATATATATATATATTTATTTATTGGTCATTGCCGTTAAATGGACCAAACTGTTATGGGATAGTTATTACATAAAAACGTTCGATCATACGACCATCAGACATCAACCGTTACCATGGATTGTTTATGTAGTTATACTTACTGATGATGACAGTCACTGAAATACGTATGAGAAAATAATTGTTGGTTGTAAGGCGGTGTTTGTTAATGTTTGATTACCCTTTGCTTAAGTTCTGGCTTTATTTTATCATTCTATCTTTGAATTAGGCCTAACGTTTTTTGTTATTAAAAAAACCTGTCAAAGCTTATGTTTTTAATATATTTCGGTTATGGATATAGAGCGTCACAATTACGTCATAACGTGACAAAAAAGCTGAAACTGTTCTGATTATTTTTCTATTGTTTTGGCGACTTTCAGAAGCAAGAGGTTACACCAAGATCCCTTTGATTAGGTTGGAATTATAGTATTACAATAACTTATTGTGTCGAGAGGGTTTGATAAAATTATTAAGTTTTAAGAAAGTCATTGCCCAAGTAAAATATAACTTTTGTAAAGTCTTAAATCAAATTTCGAAATAAAACTACGGAGGGTAACCTCTGCAACAAACATTAATTCCAGTTGCCAAGATTAACCCCTTATAGGCCATACATTTCGATACCATGTTATCATCATCAGAGGGTCCTTTTTAAATACAAATACAATCTAAATAAAATACAATAAAATCTAAATACAATAAAATTGTAAGATAGTCTGGTTGGTAATTTTATTGTAGGACCCTCTGATGATGACAGCATGGTATCTAAATATACATATGGGTTTTATCTTGCTAACTTTCTATTAGTCAACTTTTTTATTTACATTATTGTAATATTCCATTTTATTCATTATATTAAACATTGTTTAATTTTGTAAGTGGAAAATGTTTACACGTGGGTAGGATTATTATTTAAAACATTTTAAAACAGTAAAAAGGTACATCGGATGATGTAAAAAGTACTCAGAAACAAAGTAAAATAATGAAAAGTTGTGAAGACGCCCTAAAAAAAGTTCGAAAAAATAAGCTCATCACTTTCAAAACATTCAAAAAACAATAAACACAAAAAGAGTCTTTGTAAAGTAGACCATTAAAATGGTGCATGTTTAGTTTTAGTTGTTAATATTAGGTAATGATAACCTTGTTTGGTTTTTCACCTGGAAATTTTTTTTTTTTAATTAAAAAATAAATAAAATAGTGCAATATAGCTGCAAATTATCCGGCAAGGTTAGGTTTTGTTACAAAACATTTATTTATAATGTTTCCTAGCGTAAGATATAACTGCCTAAGTAACGTATAATGTTTCCTAGCGTAAGATATAACTGCCTAAGTAACGTATAATGTTTCCTAGCGTAAGATATAACTGCCTAAGTAACGTATAATGTTTCCTAGCGTAAGATATAACTGCCTAAGTAACGTATAATGTTTCCTAGCGTAAGATATAATTGCCTACGTAACGTATAATGTTTCCTAGCGTAAGATATAACTGCCTAAGTAACGTATAATGTTTCCTAGCGTAAGATATAACTGCCTAAGTAACGTATAATGTTTCCTAGCGTAAGATATAACTGCCTAAGTAACGTATAATGTTTCCTAGCGTAAGATATAACTGCCTAAGTAACGTATAATGTTTCCTAGCGTAAGATATAACTGCCTAAGTAACGTATAATGTTTCCTAGCGTAAGATATAACTGCCTAAGTAACGTATAATGTTTCCTAGCGTAAGATATAACTGCCTAAGTAACGTATAAAGTTTCCTAGCGTAAGATATAACTGCCTAAGTAACGTATAATGTTTCCTAGCGTAAGATATAACTGCCTAAGTAACGTATAATGTTTCCTAGCGTAAGATATAACTGCCTAAGTAACGTATAATGTTTCCTAGCGTAAGATATAACTCCCTAAGTAACGTATAATGTTTCCTAGCGTAAGATATAACTGCCTAAGTAACGTATAATGTTTCCTAGCGTAAGATATAACTGCCTAAGTAACGTATAATGTTTCCTAGCGTAAGATATAACTGCCTAAGTAACGTATAATGTTTCCTAGCGTAAGATATAACTGCCTAAGTAACGTATAATGTTTCCTAGCGTAAGATATAACTGCCTAAGTAACGTATAATGTTTCCTAGCGTAAGATATAACTGCCTAAGTAACGTATAATGTTTCCTAGCGTAAGATATAACTGCCTAAGTAACGTATAATGTTTCCTAGCGTAAGATATAACCGCCTAAGTAACGTATAATGTTTCCTAGCGTAAGATATAACTGCCTAAGTAACGTATAATGTTTCCTAGCGTAAGATATAACTGTCTAAGTAACGTATAATGTTTCCTAGCGTAAGATGGAACTACCTAAGTAACATAATTTTAAATACAAGTGTTATAATTTACTTGTTGTTATTTGCAGTTCAAATTACTAATGATGACTAGTCACTGAAACGCGTTGTTGTAATAAAGTTATTTAATTTAATGTAAAATAAAAGTAAAATGTTAAATATTCAGAGAATAAAACTTTTTTCCAGCCGAACTTTCTCGCCAGGCTGTACATCGGTTGATAACGATGACATTCGAAATGCTAACTCGTACTTCATTGCTAATCACCTGTTCTCAAGGTCATCCGGACCCACAAAAAGCACAGAGCCAACAAAAACAATGACAACGTTAAACCATATTTTTTTACACAATTAGAAACGATCTCAAACTATTTGCTACCGCTTCTTTTCTTAAGTGATGCTATAAAATTCAAAACAAAGTCATAATTACTCTCGCTTAAATAGGTTCTTCTGATTTGATCCGATTTTACATGTTTTTCAGAAAATTCTAGAAAACTAATATAAATTTTATAACCTATTCGTTAAGTACAACAAATATTCAGGAAAATAAAAAGAAACAAACCTTGAAATATTTCTTATATGGGTAAGTTCCTTCTTTACTGGGAATGTAAAGGGCCCTAGGAGTTACATTACCCTAAAATATATTCGGTTAGAATAGGTCTAATTAATAAATCAAGGAGTGGTTTTTGGTTTAAAAAAACTAAGGAAAGTTTGGTCAAAAAATATCGATCGGTTTAGTTAAAATTTTTAGGTTAAAAAATTATGGAGTGATGGGTTAAAAAAAAATAAAGATATAAAAAAATGAAGAGGTTTAGTTTAGAAAAATTTAGGACAGGTTTTGTCAAAACAAATCGATCGGTTCAGTTGCAAAAATTAAAGACGGGTATGGGTAAAAAATTTGAAATTTTAAAAGAAGATTAGTTCAATTTCTAAAATATAAGGTAGGTTTGGCTTAAAACATTAAACTAGTTTGGTTACAAAAAATTAGGGATAGTTTTGGTTAAAATAATTAAGTCCTTAATTATTTGATTTAAAAAAGGATTGCTTTGGTTTCAAAAAATAAAGATAGGTTTAGTTTTAAAAAAAACTAATAATTGGTTTGGTTAAAAATAATTAAGGATATTTTTGGTTCAAAAAAAAAAAATAAGTAAAGTTTTGGATAAAAATATTAAGAATAGATTTGTTTTAAAAAGTAAGGATAAATTTGGATGACAAAATTAAGTTAGGTTTGGTTTAAAAAATAATTAAGGATAGATTTGGTTAAAAAAAAAATAAGGCTAGATGTGGAAAAGATAAGGACAGCAATCTAAATAAATTAAAGTAGACGACTCAGTGGCAGAAATGGAGTGGCCTAAATTTTGCTGCTAAGTGTTTACCTTACATTAGGTAATTTAATTTTGTTTTCCTAACCAAATTTTTTACTACCGAGACTTTCTAGCATTATTATCAGCGAAGGAAATATTGTAGCAGTATATAGCCTAAATCTCTAATAATTCATAATTTTCATTATTTTGTCCTGGGGGAGCTATAAGTTACCTCCCAGACTTCCCGAAAGCCAACGAAGGGGGGGGGGACTATTTGAACGCGCTATATTGCACTACCTGGAGACAATCTTTGCACTATAAAGCGAGGCCGCGTCCCTCTGGTCTATTTTTGGCCGGACTCGCGTCACGGAATGCAAGACAATTAATTAGTACGTTCCGCAAACCCCAGAGACCTGTGTCGCAACGAAAAATGAACCTATCTACGCCTAGGAACTATTTCCTAGATGCTTTCATCAAATAGTGGTATTATGGTTACATCAACGGTGAAATTTAACTGCTTTATTTCCGATCAGAAGTAATAAAAAAATTAAAAGTTATAATGTAAATAAATGAAACCTCTACACCACAAATAACGTTTCCTTTTATTTAAAACCTTATGTACATTTCAATTGCATAGCAATCATCTTCAAAGGTGATTTACAATAAAAATACAGTATTGTGATTCTAAATTACCTCTGAAGATGATTGCCGAACAATTAAAATGTACATAAGAATTTAAATAATGGAAAACGTTATTTGTGATCTAGAGGTTTCATTTATTTAAATTAACCGTTACGACACAGTTGTTTTATACAGTTATAAAATGTTATAAGTTAGAATTTATATAATTATTGTAACTAATAATAATGATTTCGTCACTGAAGTACGCATGAGAAAATAAATTACTGGTTCTGAGTTTCTATTTATTATTAACTAGTTATTAATTTCTCATTGTATTTTTTTTTTAATATAAGCTAGTTTATAAAAGACGAATCGAATCTAGAAGCTACAATCTTATGATTGATTTTTGTCAATAGTTTAAGTTCTAAGTCTCAAGCACAAACAGTTCAACTTTAATCACAGATGCATTCACAGAAAGTCCTACTTTAACAATAACTCTATGACGGTTTCCATAACAGAGTCAGAGTTCAAAGTCTCAAGCAGAAACAGTTTCACTTCAATCACTGATGCATTCACAGAAAGTCCTACATGAGCAATAACTCTGTTGAATTATAAATGTAAAGTGTATTGAATTTTCTGAAGTATATTGAATTATTATCGTAAATTGTATATAATTATTATTGCTAAATATATTGAATTATTGTGAAGTATATTGAATTATTAATGTAAAATATACTGAATTATTATTGCTAAATATATTAGATTATTGTGAAGTATACTGAATTATTATTGCTAAATATATTGAATTATTGTGAAGTATATTGAATTATAAATGTAAAATGTATTTAATTATTCTGAAGTATATTGAATTATTATTGCTAAACATATTGAATTATTCTGAAGTATATTGAATTAATAATGTAGAGAATATTGAATTATTATTGCTAAATGTATTGAATTATTCTGAAGTATATTGAATTATTAATGTAAAGTATATTGAATTATTATTGCTAAATATATTGAATTATTGTGAAGTATATTAAATTATTATTGCTAAATATATTGAATTATTCTGAAGTATATTGAATTATTAATGTAAAGTATATTGAATTATTATTGCTAAATATATTGAATTATTGTGAAGTATATTAAATTATTATTGCTAAATATATTGAATTATTGTGAAGTATATTAAATTATTATTGCTAAATATATTGAATTATTCTGAAGTATATTGAATTATTAATGTAAAGTATATTGAATTATTATTGCTAAATATATTGAATTATTGTGAAGTATATTGAATTATTGTGAAATGTATTGAATTATTGTGAAGACTATTGAATTAATTAGAATTAAACATCTGCAATCACAAAACAAAAATACAAATAATAGGCATTTTTTAAAACTAATGCTTAAAATATTATATAACCTAGTACAAATTTAATCAAGTATTTCTACTGCTGCCTGTACAGTCAAATGTTACCTATCACCATTGCAAGAGAAATTCCGCTATCGTTTGTAAGAAGCAACAACAATACCACCGATAAACAAGCCCAGAATAGAAGCGTTGTTTGGTAAACAAGACCAATTATAAAACAGAAGCTAGCCTCTCCAGAACAACTAACTTTGATCCAAGGTCGTGGGGAACCTGCTTTCGGGACATATTTCCCGCTGCCTTTTGCTTCCGGTAATAGTAATATGTTCCGAAAGATTTAAAGAACTAAAAGAAGATAGTTTAAGTCAATTATTTATTAAAAACAGTTTGTTGAATCGGGAATAGTTTAAGCTTTTTGTATTTTTTACTTCGACTTAGACACGTACAAAATTCCAATCTTTGTCAATAAAACAAAATATGGTAATACTTGACCAAATGGTATTCTACTTCGATTTTTTTTCATTTTTACATATGTTACTCAAACACTGGACTTATTGAAGAAACAGGTGTCCACATAATGCTCCTCATAGTCTCATGCAAATAGCCAGATCGCCGTGAAAGCTTCACTGACGGACAGACATTATATTAATATTTACACGCCATACATTACTGGACACAAGAGATCATTGTTCTTTAGGAAAAAACGTCTTGGAATATCGTATTCTATTCATTCCTAAATACCTGCTAAGTAAGTGCGTTCAAGGCACACGTATGGAGTGTGTAAATACCAAAATAATATATATATATATATATATATATATATATATATATACATAAATATAAACGGATGGTATATGTATTATTGGGCTTCACTGCTGGATAATAATCGTTGTGATACTTATATTTGTGTGTGTGTGTGTGTGTTTCACAAACGAGGTGAAAAGAAGAGAAATGGAGAAGGAAACACAGACTGTCTGAGAGAGAGAGAGAAAGACAAAGAGAGAGAGAAGAGAAGAGAAACAAAGATTGCGATAGATTCGCGTATTGTGCATAATTAGTACCACATATCTTCCTTAACACTAAAACATGGAATTTTTCTAGACTTAAATATAAAACTGTAAACAAACTATGATTAAAAGATTAATGACTTATTTGAAATGTTTCTAATTACATTGACTAATTAAAAGCGAAAATATTTATTAAATAACTCGGTTACTTAATTACAATAATTTAGACTTACTAATTATTTGATTTAATTCAACTCTTTTGTTCCTAAATATAGAGGTATAAATTGTGATTGTTATAAATTTAGTGTATAATTTTTTTTAACTAGTATTCAACTAGTCTATATTGGGCTACGTTTTTAAAGTTTTGTTTAATATTGATTTTTGAAAAACAAATTATAAAATTGTAATATAGGAATACACATTGTTTTTCTATTTGAATAAGCTCGCGCTCTCTCTCTCTCATTCCCTCTCTCTCTTTCACACACACACACACACCCACACCCATAATTTACTTTCACTAAGGACTACCAAGTAGCAGCAATATTTTGCGTAGTTATAACTGCCAAATTGAATTAGCGCTAGGCTCTTGAATGTTGTAGTCCATTCCGTTCGGTGAAACGTGATTAATCACTTTTACATTTGTTTATGACTATCCGAACTTTAATTTTGTACATTTGTAAAAACTTACAATTTACAAAAACTAAGTAGGTTTTTACAAATTTACAAAATTAAGGTCGGATAGTTATAAACTAACGTAATAGTGATTAATAAGTGCTAGGTTGTGCATTTACCCTTAAAAAAACCACATAAACAGTATTTAAAAATAGTTGTATTAAAAAATAAGATATAAAATCATTATTATTATTATTTTCTGCAACCTAAAGTCAATACTACGTAACAATACTTAGACATATCGAGCCTCGCTTAGCCAAGTTCCGAATTGAACGAGGTAGGAAAAGAAACATACAGTGCGCATTCGGTTTGGCGCTCGTCTATTAGAGGAGTATCATAAAAATACCTTTTAAATGAATATATTTTTTACAACAGTAGTGCCTTTTTTCACATCTTTATCCACGCTTTCATTTACTGGAGCAGTGCACCATACGTTACCCTTTCTATTTCTGTACGTGTTACCCGATGTTTAGATTATCTGAAGGACCCTTGATCCACATTGCCTCGGATAGACGGGATTCTACTGTATGTGCTCCATATTATTAGGACCAACAAGCTATTTTATCATTGAAACAACATATAAAACAATTGCGTTTCTCACTCAAACTGTTCTTGTTTTCACCTCGTCATTGTTAGATGCAATTCTAGGGAAACGTCGGAACTGCGATTTTATGCACTGCAGAATGAACGGATGTACTCCTGATATTAAATATTCATCATGCATATAGTATAGGTTATATATATATATATATATATATATATATATATATATATATATATATGTATATATAAACGGATGGTATATGTATTATTGGGCTTCACTGCTGGATAATAATCGTTGTGATACTTATATTTGTGTGTGTTTCACAAACGAGGTGAAAAGAAGAGAAATGGAGGAGGAAACACAGACTGTCTGAGAGAGAGAGAAAGAGAAAGAGAGAGAGAGAGAGAGAGAGAGAAGAGAAGAGAAACAAAGATTGAGATAGATTCGCGTATTGTGCATAATTAGCACCACATATCTTCCTTAACACTAAAACATGGAATTTTTCTAGACTTAAACATAAAACTGTAAACAAACTATGATTAAAAGATTAATGACTTATTTGAAATGTTTCTAATTACATTGACTAATTAAAAGCGAAAATATTTATTAAATAACTTGGTTACTTAATTACAATAATTTAGACTTACTAATTATTTGATTTAATTCAACTCTTTTGTTCCTAAATATAGAGGTATAAATTGTGATTGTTATAAATTTAGTGTATAATTTTTTTTAACTAGTATTCAACTAGTCTATATAGGGCTACGTTTTTAAAGTTTTGTTTAATATTGATTTTTGAAAAACAAATTATAAAATATTAATATAGGAATACACATTATTTTTCTATTTGAATAAGCTCGTGCTCTCTCTCTCATTCCCTCTCTCTCTTTCACACACACACCCACACCCATAATTTACTTTCACTAAGGACTACCAAGTGGCAGCAATATTTTGCGTAGTTAATATAACTGCCAAATTTAATTAGCGCTAGGCTCTTGTAGTCCCTTACGTTCGGTGAAACGTGATTAATCACTTTTACATTTGTTTATGACTATCCGAACTTTAATTTTGTACATTTGTAAAAACTTACAATTTACAAAAACTAAGTAGGTTTTTACAAATTTACAAAATTAAAGTTCGGGTGGTTATAAACTAACGTAATAGTGATTAATAAGTGCAAGGTTGTGCATTTACGCTCAAAAAAACCACATAAACAGTATTTAAAAATAATTGTTATAAAAAATAAGATATAAAATCATTATTATTATTATTTTCTGCAACCTAAAGTCAATACTACATTTCAATATCTATTTAATCATCGACATATCGAGCCTCGCTTAGCCAAGTTCCGAATTGAACGAGGTAGGAAAAGAAACATACAGTGCGCATTCGGTTTGGCGCTCGTCTATTAGAGGAGTATCATAAAAATACATTTTAAATGAATATATTTTTTACAACAGTAGTGCCTTTTTTCACATCTTTATCCACGCTTTCATTTACTGGAGCAGTGCACCTTACGTTACCCTTTCTATTTCTGTACGTGTTATCCGATGTTTAGATTATCTGAAGGACCCTTGATCCACATTGCCTCGGATAGACGGGATTCTACTGTATGTGCTCCATATTATTAGGACCAACAAGCTATTTTATCATTGAAACAACGTATAAAACAACTGCGTTTCTCACTTAAACTGTTCTTGTTTTCACCTCGTCATTGTTAGATGAGATTCTAGCGAAACGTTTGAACGGATGTACTCCAGATTATAACTATTCATCATATATATAGTATAGGTTATTATATTATTATTATTATATATATTTGCATTATTTATTTATTTTATGTTATTTATATGAATTATTAATAAATTCGTATAAAATAACTATTAGCCTATTTATTTAAATATTTTTCCAGTAATTAATTTATATATATATATATTATATATATATATTATATATATATATATATATATATAATATATATATATATATATATATATATATATATATATATATATATATATATATCACTTTCACTCTGAGTCTACTACAATCCCCGGTCAGCGATGCTTGATGATAGGGATACTATCAATCTCTGAAAGTTAATTCGCATAAATACCAAGTAAGATTCTTGTTTAAGTAAATATAGTGAATGTGATAAGTGAATACAAGAAAACAGTGTTGCAAAGTTATATATATATATATATATTAAATATATTAAATATGGTGATATGTTTTCTTGTATATATAGTTAATAAATTTAAAATATTTCAAACACAAGAATACTTTTAATGAATATATTTATTCAAAGCTTTTCGCTGATAAAAAAGTATCAGCATCTTCAGGAAAAATAATTATCTAATCAGACATTAGATAATTATTTTTCCTGAAGATGGTGATACCATTTTATCGGCGAAAAGCTTTGAATAAATATATTCATTAAAAGTATTCTTGTGTTTGAAATATTTTAAATTTATTAACTATATATACAAGAAAACATATCACCATATTTAATATATTTAATATATATATATATATATATATATATATATATATATATATATATATATATATATATATATATATATAATAAATTAAAAATATTTCAAAAACAAGAATACTTTTAATACATATATTATTCAAAGCTTTTCGCCGATAAAACAATACCAGCATCTTCACGAAAATAATTATGTAACAAAATATTTTTGCAAAAACCAAAACATATGTACTACCTGTCGTATATATGTATGTATATATCGTAGTACATATGTTTGACTTTTGTAAAAATATTTTGTTACATAATTATTTTCCTGAAGATGCAGGTACTGTTTTATCGGCGAAAAGCTTTGAATAATATATGCAATAAAAGTATTCTTGTTTTTGAAATATTTTAAATTTATTAACTATATTACAAGAAAACATATCACCATATTTAATATATATATTTAAATATGAACATATATAAATTTCAAAAGATTTAAATTCAAAACTATCCTTTCATTGCTTGAAAAAACGAAAATAATTAAAGAGCCTTACTTTCAAAGTACGTAATGCTTTTAAATCAAATTATAGGAATAATTCATTTCTAGAGGGTAAAAATTGCCGTTAGTAATAAACTTATTACAGACTTGACAACATCAAAATGTAATTAAGTTTACAAAAACTTGCCGACTCAAAACGTTTTCGATGGCATAAAGCAGTCTTCGTCTGGGCACTGAGTTTTGTCCTCAGTAGGTTTTCATAAATTTACTTTAGTAATAAATTCCTTTAATCAGACGTTAGTTTAATAATAGCATTAAAGTTTCGCTGTTCGACATGGGGATTGAAATTAACGAGAAAAATGTCTCGGCCTTTTATCAGAAAATATTTTTTATTTTGTAAAACCGAAATCACTTACAGTTCCAGTTTAAACATTTGAAAATTACTAATGTTACTGAGCCAACAGCAACAGCAAACCGATCAAAGATTTGTGAAATTATTAATATAAAAGGCAGTGCCGTTTATTTCAAACCAAATGAAACATAACCTATGAAACTAAAGTAAGCTGTGTGTACTTGTGTATATGTAAAACAATGGCGAAATATCTCGACAACTAACGCACAGTTCACTGCACTGTTCACCCGGCAAAGCGCACGCACAGACTGCAACACACGGCTCAGGTGAGCAGAGCACTCTGGCGGGCAGTGGGAGTGGCCGCACACCTGCATTTAACCGCAGCGAAAGTCAATCAGGCAGCAGTAGTTTGTTAATTAGTTTAGGTTGGGAATGCAATTAGCAAATGTAGGCAATACTTCAAGGCCGGCGAAACAAGAATAATTCGCAACTTTCATTATCCGCGCTGAGATTTTATCAATTGGACGTATTAATTGAAACTGATGGACGCAGCGTGAAATTTCCCATTAAAGACATATCTAAATGGTTGTAAAACTTGACAAAACAGCAAGACTGTGGGTAATCTAAGATATGAAACTTAAAGGCCCTAGTGGTGGATATAGGGGAGATTTTAGCATCACGTGGACAGCGTCATGTACCTCAAGGAGCCCTATCCTCATCGGGGTCGCCAAGAGGTGTCTACCCCTTACACGTCAATGTAAGAAGGATATAGAAGAGTCGGTGGGAAAAGGTAGGTCTAAGGAAAAGATAAAATTATAGTCTGATACTGACAATAGGGGAAAATTATAACAGGGTGTGGGCAGGGTTTTACCCGAAAAAAGACCTACTCTCGAATGGGGTCATAACGAGTTACTTGCTAATTATATTCTTTGTAGGAACAAGGATAAGGAGGGGTATATGAACTAAGGCCGGACTGAGGAAAGAACGTCATCTTTTGGTACTGGGAAAATGTCGCTTGGGCAAGGCTGCTTACCTGTAGTAGACCTACTCTCGGATGGGGTTATAACGAGTTACTTGCTAATTATATTCTTTGTAGGAACAAGGATAAGGAGGGGTATACGAACTAAGGCCGGACTGAGGAAAGAACGTCATCTTTTGGTACTGGGAAAATGTCTCTAGGGCAAGGCTGCTTACCTGTAGTAGACCTACTCTCAATCTGGGGCCGAGAGAGGAGCCTAGCCAAAAGAAAACAGCATCCAGTTATTTACTAGCCAGTGCTAAATGAAGGAACTTTGTAAACTTCACTTGTATTTTTGGTTTCCTCAGCTTACAAAGTTTTCGTGTGAGACATTTCATAAACTATATAGGGTAACGCACAACAATCCAATTAATCTCATACACTCCTATTCCATTATATCTAAAGACCATTAATTGGTTGTTCTGTGTCAGTTTCGGTAGAATAATATAAATACTGGCAATATTTAGATTTAACATACGTTGTCATGGTGACGGTAAGTTAGCAGAAGTACAGTTTATTGATCCGAACGTTCTTAAACGCATATTGTTAATGTATTATTAAATCTAATTGCACTGAAAGTTTGTCAGGAACTTTGTATTATTTTACAACGCCTTTCTCTTTTTGTTATTATTTCGTGCTGTTTACAATACGCTCAGAGTGTCTATTTTTTTATAGTAATATAGTTTCTTTAATGTTCTTCAATCCAAACGCAGCAAAATTTATTAAACCGCTAAATAATTATTAAGGCATAATCTAATAATTTTTTTCATCAAATTAAAAATTTCTATGTTTCGATTCCATCTTCGACTTGAGCTACTAGATTACACTTGGACATATAATATAGCGTGACGCTTGTCTATAGTAGCACTTACTTTTCGCTTAATTACAATCGAAAGATGTACCTCAATGTAACTTAGCTCAGGCTATAACTTAGCTTTTAATAATTTTATAATAGAGTGGGTGATGTATGAGGCTGGGGTGCGGTGAGCCTGGAGGTTTGTGAGGATAAAGGAGGGGTGAGGGTGTGGGATAAAGTAAGCTAGGGATGTTTGGTGATTTTTATAAAGATTTCTGGGTTATAATGTCGAAAAGATGTTGGGCCTATGTGAATTTCTTATTAATATTGACAAATAGCAAAACATAAGAGTATGTATACAGCAGTAATTACTGTCTTTAATTTGAACGGCTGTTGGAAAGATGTATCCTATTGTTAACTCGGCCTATAGCTAACCCTCTGTCATTTTAGGTTAGAGTGGGGGTGGCGTAGGGCTGTAAGGGGGGGGTAGGATAGGGAAGTTTGGTTTTATTTTTAAAAATTTTCGAGGTCAAGATGTCAAGAGGTGTATGTGAATTTCTTATACCCAATAACATTTAGCAATGCCTAGAGTTGCACTTATTTTTTATTTGTCTCTCAGGTTTGACGGTAATTTCATGAGAGCCAAACTAAAAACTCCTAAAAGAAATAAACTCACTTGATAAGTCTCCAAAATACTGATCCTGGAGATCAACCATAACACAGAAACTAACAAATATATTACAAAATGGCGACAACACACAAACCTAAGCATATACAACTCCTCTATTGGATGTAGCCTAACAAGCAGTTCGTGCCCCAGGTTAAACCTTGACCAAACACGAAGACACACGATACCAAGAACACATAAAAGCACTCACAAACAAAAATACTCAAAGAAACATTACTGGCACATCCCACATACAGAAACTACAACTACACAAACTAATCAACGTTACAAATTTTCCACCTACAGTTCAACCATCAGGAGAACCGAGCTGGAAGGGATGCAGGAAATGCGGTGACAAACCCTCACATTTGGACCAGCTGTTAGTGTACTACCCTTTGCAGAATTGTAAAAACATCACCCCTCCTACCAAAACACAGGTGATGAAAACTGACACAGGCACAATATCAACTAAAAAGTTCAGGCGAAGGTTCGTGGCTGGGCTAGTACTAACTGGCGCGTGCGAGAGACAATGCTTTGGGAGTGGAAGGGTATGTTAGGTAGATGGGATTTTCTGAGAATACTTCCCCGCCGCCCCTCATACGTCGCCTCGGTTCTCCTGGTGGTCGAACTATACTTGCAACAATATTCGACCGACAAGGTCGAACCAAATGATATATATATATATATATATATATATATATATTTATTTATTTAATTATTTATATATATATATATATTTAATTATTTATATATATATTTATTTATTTAATTATTTATATATATATATATTTATTTATTTAATTATTTATATATACATATTTATTTATTTATTTAATTATTTATACATATATATATATATATGTATATTTATTTATTTATTTAATTATTTATATATATTTATTTATTTAATTATTTATATATATATTTATTTATTTAATTATTTATATATATATATATATATATTTATTTATTTATTTATTTATATATATGTCTATATATATATAAGCCATATGAAATTACATTAAAATTTACCCACGATTTCACATAATTACCCAAAAGGTTCACACACAACCAGCTTATAATTTCCCTAACTTCAACCCTGTCCATAAAAAACAAGAAGTCAGTTACGTTGAGAACTGACCACAGGACACATATCACGAACCAGCTTTTCGCATTTAGGCAAAAGGTAAGTCCTACCATAAGACAGTGTTTACATATTGCTATTTGTTAAAGTGTGTAAGTATATATAAGTAGCTTAATAAGTATATATAAGTAGCTTACGTTCAAGATGAGAACAAAAAAATTAGGACAATTTCTTTATTAAAAATATTTTCAATATGTTTCGAAGTTCAGGATTTTTTCAAGTATTGGGTATACTATTTGATAATTATTCTTTGCTTACAGAATATCAACTGTTCATGTGTTTTGACATAGTCCTATCATACGTTCAGAACCTAATAATTAATGCCACGTGTGATTTCCTCACTTAATTCCTTATCAAAAAAAGATAACAGAAATCAACAAAAATGATAGCAAAAGATAAGAGTAAAATATCTGTAAATAACATAAAAAATCTGGAATGTTTATGCTAGAACCTGTAATAATTATGTATAAACGTACGATTATACATGGATAATGAGGTATATGAAACTAATTAGGGCTAAATGATAATAGGATTCCAGAAAGGGGGGGATAAGTTATAGAAATAGGAAAATTGGATGTTAGAAATGGAGAAATAGGATTTCAGACATGTGGGAAAGGATTTCAGAAGTGAGGAAATAGGATTTTAGAAATGAAAAAAAACATATCAGAAATGGAAAAATTTAGTATAAAAAATTCCACCGATATTCGTTGAAAAAACCTTAGGCCTTAAAATGTGTATCTACTTGTTTTAGCTCATTCTAGAGTTGATTCATCTACAAGATAACAGTAGATAATAAATAAAATAGTTAGCAATATATTTTCTACATTAATCAAACTGTAGATCATCAAAATCTCTGAAATAAGGATGATTTATTTATTATTATTATTTTGTAGTTTTAACGCGTTTGCAAGAATAAATCGTATCGCCAACGATGGATGGGAAAGGATTATAAACAAACGTAGGATTAAGATAGGCACATAAAACACCATTATACAGGATATTAGGAGGAACCTGGCATCCTGTGTGGAGGATCCCTTACATGGAATATACCTATTGTAAAGTGGTCAAATAAGAAGTCACCCAGTTACTCCCCTTGTAGGAGAAGGGTAGATGGAAGTAGGGAAGAATACAATGTGTTTCTTGCTCCTCCAACACCCCAACTTACTTAGCTCCACCTCTAGTCCTTCCTGTATTCTTCGCTAAACCTCAACGACCAGTTCTCTAGCTCCCTACACTTCGTTCGTAGGATAAGGTTGATCATGAATTCGTGATCCAGGTTCTTCGTCAGATGCTCTGAAGCATCATAGTAGTTCCTACACCTTCATGTGGGTAAACTGTTATAAACAATTCGTCTGTGTCTCCGGTAGGACCCCTCTTCCACCCGTGCTCTACTGGACAAAAGTCTTCTCATTTACTATTCCTGACGTGCCCGGCTCCCTTTTTAAAACAATTACCAACAAACGCAAGGAAGGTATATGTATCCTATAAAGGCGACATGGTCACTAAGTATACAAAAAGGGTTTAATGTTATAACTTTGAACAGTATTTATTATTTATTACTATTCTGGGATTGTTGTTTTTGTGTTGTTACGAACGCGCAATTATTTTGAAATACATTGACAGGTTTAGATAATAATGCATGCAATTTTATCGCGAGCATAAGCCTCTAATCTAGACAGAAATAACCAAACGGTAGCACGGCAGATTACGTTATCAGATTATATTACTCATGTGACAAATAACGGGCACAACCAGGCATGAATTCTTTCAAGGCCGCTTTTACGAACGAACGAAGGTGTTTTATATTAACGAATGACACAAGAAAGTTTAATTTTTACTTGAATATGCCCATTTTAGAGAAGGAATAAATCTGAAAAATCTTTAATTACTGTTTGGCAAACACTAATTGACGTTTCTGCCCCAATCCGGAATCTTCTTCAGTAGCTACGCTTTTGTTATTATCGTGTAATAGATTTAGGAATTATACATGAGATAGTTGTACGCTAACCTATGGTAACCCACGTTAACCTACGCTTACTCAGTTCTTCTTGCAGGAGAACAGAAAGAGGGATAAAAATGACAAAACATTAAACTTTCAAGTGAATCATGCGAGCTTAAACTTGCGCCCTAAACTATTTAAAACGATTCCAAGATGTATATAAAGCTCTAGACCTCACTGTCACTGACTTAAAAAAGGGTTTTCAATTTAAAACTACTAACCATTTGTGAACAATTTCATCTCATCCATAGTACATGAGCTCTGACGACACAGTCTTATTGAATATCAATGGGGTAACGTCACACTGTCGCTCTGACGATCAGCATGAACGCGCCTGCGAGGCACCAACGTCCTTTAGTTACTAGGCTAATATACGAATTTGTTCAAGATTTTTTGTTGCTGTGGATTTGGATGATTCTTGGCATTCATCCAGTGAAGCCATCCTAGCAAAACCATGGTTTAAATCAGTGAGGATGATCCCTTGCTCAATCAAACGCGTTTCACGTAATAAGTTTTAATTGTGTTTGTTTTGCTATTAAATAACTGATGCACAGTCATACTCAAAATGTATTTTATGTAGGCGCACAGCAGATGTTTTCGTAAATTACTTTTATTCATCTATAGTTTTTTTTATAGTTTCCAGTTTTTTAAAACGAAAAATTAGATGAATCAACTTTAGCATGATTTAAAACAAGTAGATACACATTTTTAGGTCTAAAGTTTTTTTTAACGAATATCAGTGGAATTTTTGACACTATATCTTCCCATTTCTGATATGCTATTTCCCATTTCTAAAATCCTATTTCCCCACTTCTGAAATCCTGTTTCTCCATTTCTAACATCCAATTTTCCTATTTCTGAAATCCTATTTCCTAATTTCTTATATCCTATTTCCTAATTTCTGATAACTTGAGCCCCCATTTCTGAAATCCTATTTCCCTATATCCTATATCCATTTCTGATATCCTATTTCTACATTTCTGAAATCCTATTTGTCCATATCCCATACCCTATTTCCCCATTTCTCATATCCTATTTTCCCATTTCTAAAATCCTATTTCCCTATATCCTATAACCATTTCCGATATCCTATTTTCCCATTTCTGATACTTTAATTCCTCTTTCTTGAAATCCTATTTTTCTAAGTCGTACCCAATTTTAATAATTCCCAAACCTTTGAAAAATTCTTTTAATGAAAAATTTCAAATCAGAAAAAACAGACAAATTATTAAAATTCTTCTGTGTTGGTCTACATATAATGTTATTTTGAAATATTACACAAATTTATTAATTAGGTAACAAAGTTGTGTAATGACAAAATGCGTTTTAGTTCAACGAACAACTCTTTTAGACTTCAGGATAAACACAATTAAAAGACTGAAATCACGTCACACAGAATGTTTCAGTCCTGGCAACGCGATATATAAAGCCAGGCATTGATTGTGAGGTAAATATTTACCTGTCGGTAACACTACACTTTGTTATTGTATGAGACCAAACCCATTGTTTTAGGATGTAGGACAGTAATTTGCATATTAAGCATAGGCACTTTACGTTGCTTACAAATTCTCAAACAAAACTATAATTTCGTAGAAAAAACTTGTCATGTACGTTAAAGATTCTGTAAAGTATGAATTAGGTATTCAAAATTACTTTTTTCATAGGTTTAAGATCGGCGATTAGCCATGATGGACGTTAGCAATAGCGAAGGATAGGCGGGGGATCTGACCATGGGACTTTATTGTATATTGCATTTAACCTGACGTCCTAAATAAATACCGTTTTAGACAAGTAGTTCTTTTAATATTCTTGAATTTTGTAGTCCATTACATTCGATGAATCTTATTAATCACTTAAAGAGTGGTTTATGACTATCCGAACTTTAAATGTAATAAATTTGTTAAAACTTACTGAGATAGAACGTTTTCGATCGCTATGTGCCGATCTTCATCAGTGTCTTCTGCTTGGAGATGTCGGGTCAAGCGGTGACGGTTTTGAAGGTAGGTTTTCGATAGTATCAAAGAGTATGTGTGATTTGTATTGTGTTTGTTCGTTTAATATGTTTGTATTTTGTGTTTTTATGTGTCTGTAAATTTCATATTGTTCTAGTGTGTTGAGATGTGGTCATGTTTTGTTGATGTGTAGGATTTATAGGTTATGGTAAATGTGTGTATTTGTGTCTTGTTTCTTTTAAGTGGTTGTAAAATGTTGAGTTGGTGTTCTGTTTGTGTTCCTCGACTCGTTGTTTAAAGCTGCGACCTGTTTGTCCAATGTAGAATTTGTTACATTCGTCGCAGTTCAGTTTGTATACGCCTGGAGTTTGTAGTTTATCTTTGTTGTTGGTGTGTTGTATTTTGTATTGTAACTTGTTATTAGTTTTGTATGCTATTTTGTATTTTTTTTTTTTAGAAATTTGCGGGCTATTTTGTTTGTAGTTTTGTTTATGTATGGTAATGTGATGTATTTGTTTTCCCTGTCTGTAGTGGTAATTTTAGTGTTTTTTTTTGTATTTTGTACCATAGTTTGTCTATTATTGTGGTGTTTTATCCATTTGTGTATGCTAAATATTTAATTGTGTCTAGTTCTTTGTGTATGTTTTATGGGGTCATTGGGACTTCTTTAAGTCTATGGAGCATGGATCTGAAGGCAGCGTGTTTATGTTGGATAGGGTGGTTTGAGGTGTTGTGGATAAGTGTGTCTGTTGTTATGGGTTTCCTGTAAATGTTGAAGCTGTGTTTTTGTGTGTGGCTTTTTGTTATGGTTAAATAGAGAAAATTTAGGGATCGGTTGGTTTTTATTTCTGAAGTGAAGTGGAGTTTCTGGTGTATTTTATTAGTGTAGATGAGGAGTTTTTCGATCTTATCTCAATAGGTTTTAACAAATTTACTAAATTTAAAGTTCGGATAGTCATATTATTCTTTTAATTTAGACTTCGTTTTTTAAATTAGGAAGATATCAAATTAATTTTTTTAAAACCTGTTTCTAATTTTAGTCGTAGTATAAAATGGTTCAATTTCCAAACTTTTGTCTCGGGGGCATGACGTAGCGCCCAGATACTCCCACAATACCCTCCCACGGAAGTCTTTCCGTGTGTGGTCAAAAATGGCTGTAAATTGAGCACAGGAAGAACTTGTATCGTGTGTATGCACAGAGACAACGTGAACAGGTCGCCTTTGACAGTGAACGCGACAAGATCACGGCTGTCACAGTACAACGGTCACGAACGGTTACTTGGAACAGTGCACCACACCTCGGCGGTTAGCCACCAGTGAAGCAGACGCCTTTAGTCCGTACACTAATGCACTTTGCTTCACAATCAAACGATGTATAACGACAATTTTTTATCTTAAGTGTTGTAACTTTAGAAGCGCCTGAACCTTTGGAATGAAGACATTCCCTCGGCTGCGACTTACTTTCCGTTTGAAGTCGTGGCGGGTTGCTTAGCGCCGACCGATAAAATTGCAGGCGCACCTGACTGTAAAGATAATTTTATATACAAATTTATATTAGAGAAAGCTGTTTAGAATCGAGCTGATTTTACTTTAATTTATGTTGTAGTTAATTATATGACTTACTACACACACGGTAAATGTATATATATATATATATATATATATATATATATATATATATATATATATTAATGTAAGTTATTAATGTATTAACTAATGCATACATATATATATATATATATATATATATATATATATATATATATATATATATATACATACATATATATATATATATATATATATATATATATATATAATATATATATATATACACCGTAATTTGCTGTATTATACCGTATTAGTTATATATATATATATATATATATATATATATATATATATATATATATATGATGAATTGTTATTATCTGGAGTACATCCGTTCATTCTGCAGTCCATAAATTCGCAGTTCCGACGTTTCGCTAGAATCTCATCCAGCATTGACGAGGTGAACCCAACAACAGTAGACTCGCTCTTCTACTGTTGTTGGGTTCACCTCGTCAATGCTGGATGAGATTCTAGCGAAACGTCGGAACTGCGAATTTATGGACTGCAGAATGAACGGATGTACTCCAGATAGTAACAATTCATCATATTTTTCCATCCGTGAAGGAATACGTATCAGCATATATATATATATATATATATATATATATATATATATATATATATATATATATATATAACTAATACGGTATAATACGGCAAATTACGGTATATATATATATATATATATATATATATATATATATATATATGCATTAGTGAATACATTAATAACTTAACATAGTAATTATTATTTTATTACGGTCCATTTAATAATATTTAAAAATAAAAGGATTAATATTAAAATTGTAAAATTTAAATGTAAAAATATTGAGTTATGATTATAAAGTATCATATTATTATAAATTATGAACTTTATTAAGGAATCAAATTTTTCGGTAATTGGGTTCGTCTTGTGTTACATTAGTTCTTTTTTGTATGCGGCACTAGAATACAAAAATGCAATAAGTATTTAAGAAAAATAGAACTTTTGTTAGATTATGTTACTTAACTACAAACAATTTTGTTTTATTTACCTCTTTTAGTATTAGAGGAGCGCTGGTTATCGGATGGATTTTATTTTGCATATTTTATGCGTTAATTTTGTATTTGTAAATTAAATTTCGATGTTTGATTAATCTCTGTTTTCATACAATTATTGGTTTAGATGTTTATTTCAATCTCACACTCACAGATTTTAAAATAACATATGTATCCGTGGTTAAGGAATCGCAGTAAGGCGGGAAATATAAATACGACCTATGAGTTGAACATGTTGATAAAAAAAAAACATTTAACCATATTTTAGAATACGGTAACCAGAGGGCTTGGTAGCTGGGAACAATTTAGACATTCGTGTGAGATTAGGCTTATTTATTTAGGCAAGGTGTTTAAAATTAATTTCTGGTTATGGCATTCTAAACATTACAAGTGGGCACAAGTTGATAAAATGAGTGAATTGTATATGTTCTTAAATTAAATACATTCCAGATTTAAAATGTACCTAATCGACATAAAAAATACAAGAACAAGTTGGTATTTGGGTCGCAAGGAATAAGAAAGTCTTAAGAGAAAGCTCTACATTTTCATTTTTATAAACTGCAATTATATAAAGAAATATTGAGTCTACGAAACTTCTATGAAAGTTTGTTAATAGCTTTACCCCTCAGTTACAGCGATACTCTCATGAATATAAACCAGATCTAAGCCTTTTAGACGGTCTTGCTAAGTTTTATTTCTCAAACATGCCGCCATTGCCATTGTAGTAGTATTGAAGACTTTTACACATATTGACTGTTCAGTTTACTGACAACTAGTCTTACGGGAAAACTTACTTTAAGTTATAAAAATTCCATGAATGTTTGAAATTTAAATGAAATTTGTAAAATAAATAAACAATTTAAAGTATTTTTTAACGATAAAAGAGAGTTTAAAATACTTCTGGGGATGGGTAAACTCCAGAACCCTCATGTCACGCATCTAAACTGGAACATCGTACAGTAGCGTCGGAATAATACCGTTGTAGATGTAACGAAGTTTGGCTCTCTCCCAAACACCCGGCATTTAACACAGTTCACAGCCTCCTCAATAGTCGAGCGAGTGCGATAATTGCCGGCAACAATGCAGCACTTAATTTAGCCGGCAGTGAAATGTTTCGGCATTTACATAGAAATATAAATAACCCACCGACGGTTTTACTTTCTACGAAGATGAGAGTGGACCATGCGAATATATCGGTCGGAGTTTATATAACATTCTAAAATTTACTTTTACTTCCTCCAACGCAACTAAGTCATATTTCCTAAACGTTCATCTATTATTTGGCGGAATATAATAACTACTTTCTAATTGTAATTACACTACTCTAAAATGTCAGGCTAGCTTTAAGACATTGAATGTTTTAGAATATCTAAATTTACTTTTACTTCCTCCAACGCAACTAAGTCATATTTCCCAAACGTTCATCTATTATTTTGCGGAATATAACAACTGCTTTCTAATTGTAATTACACTACTCTAAAATGTCAGGCTAGCTTTAAGACTTTGAATGTTTTAGAATATCTAAATTTGCAATTAATAATGAGTGACTTTATACGGTAGATATGGCTTGGAGCCAAATAGAACTGCATTACTAGGTCCGTACAGTACTCGAAGGAGGTAATTCGTTGCCAGCCTTATGTTGCAACAACTATTATTATAAGGGATGGGCCGATTTCGATACTCGATTCCAGAAATCGTCGATTCTGATGGTATCGAACAATCCAGTGATTCTCAATGATTAAGGTGCCAGCTCCGATTCTTGTATATAACTGTTAAAATAAGTGCGGTGTAAGTTATTGGAAAACTAATTAATTATCAACAATGTCTTATTTGTGTTTTAGTTGCTTTAAATTAATTAAACTATTTAAGCGAATGCTGATTTGAGATAACGAAAATATTATTATTATTTATGACGCAACAACAATGACGATAGGAAGCATTTCTGGTTCGTTTGTTTGTCACTTTTATCAGATATGTTTGTCGAGAGTTCAGAAATTCCTATTAATGAATCAAGGATTAACGGTTTGTGTGGGCCTATTACATTGAAACGGGACTTTTAAAATGCTTCACCATATGACCAAGATATTAACTAAATTATTATTAACATAAATAAATGAAACCTCTATACCACAAATAACTTTTTTCTTCTATTTAAAACCTTATGTACATTTCGATTGCGTAGCAACCATCATCAGAGGTAATTTACAATAAAAATAAATTTGTCTTTTTTTTCTTATTTTTTTAATTGTAAATTACCTCTGAGGATGATTACTATGCAATCGAAATGTTCACATGGTTTTAAATAAAAGACGAAAGTTATTTGTGGTTTAGAGGTTTCATTTATTTATGTTAAACATTACGCCACAGTTGTTTTATACAGTTATAAATTATTATTATTTGAAAATACATAACTTAAAAGAATCGAAAATCGACTTAAGAATCGAGGATCGGAAGAAAAAGTTTAGAATCGAAATCGGAAATTTTAGGAATTGGCCCGTCCTTAATTATTATGTTTGCATTATTTTGCGTGATATTTAAATTACATTTTCGTGTGAAACTTATGTTAGTTTTCAGAGCATATGTCTCTCAGACGAGAGAAGTTGTGTTGAATGATTTTCCCCTTAATAATATATTATCCCTTAATGGTGGTGAGTAATTTATGGTAATAATAATACCTTCTACAGAGATACTAGGAATACAGAGACAATGTACGAGGAGCGTAATAATACCTTCTACAGAGATACTAGGATTACAGAGACAATGTACGAGGAGCGTACTTAATATCTCTCTGAGTAGAGGGTCGCTCTTGGGTAGACTACTGGAGGTAAAAAGCAAAAAAACATTGGCTACGCTCTGGAATGCAGATGAGCAATGGACACGACTGTGGACTCGGTCCACGACAAGGGATACGAACCTAATCCGTCATCATTGTGCCAAGGTTAATCTTTGCCTCGACTGGAGACATTCATGTCTGCATACCGACAGAGTTGCTTCTTGTACTGGATAACAAATAACAGAAGACATAGATTGCTATTTGGAGATGCACTGAAGGAGATCTGAAAACCTAAGGAGAGAACTGCAAGATAAAACGCTCCCTTTCGCAAATAGAACATGTAAGAGAGGCGTGGTGATATTAGATTCACTTAGGAATGAGTCTTTGAGCTGTAACAAGACCATGGTTTGGGGGAAATACTAGGAAGTTAGGTGAGCAAAGAAGTACTCTCACTAAGTAAGCTACAACTCAGAATGATGGTGGAGCTTATCTCAGAGCACGGGAATACGTGAGTTTTAATACCAGAGGACAGGAATTCTGCAACTATGTAGATACTCACAAAGTGCATCCTGAGGTAAGGATGAGAAGAGCGTTCAAAGGCAACAGCTAAGTGCCTCTAACCGTCCTTCCTCGATCCTGACATAACACGCAGAAGAAGCTGGGCAAATCTGCCAAACTTGGGCCACACTTTATTCTAGGAGGATAAAATAAAATAAAATAATATTAATAATAATAATAATAATAATAATCCCAACACCATCGTTTAGAAGAGATCGACTACAGCCACGTTAATTGACCCATATCATATTCAATGTGGGCAGCACCACGCTTCTATCGCCGTTTGTTAACCTTCGTGTAAATGTAGGTACTTATTGTCACAAGCTGATTTGACCTGGAGGCTGAAAAAGCACACATATCTGGCGCCACTGGAAATCGAACATAGGTTCTTAATTTAGAAGCAAAGGGACATAATTTTGTCTTTCCTTGAAATCGTCTACCTTCCTTAGCCTTGCCTAATGTTATATTCCTCTCCTTATCCTACTTCTTACAAGGAGGTGTAACTGGTTGATACTTCTTTGTGCCCCTTCAGAGAGCAAGTCTACTTCATGTAGACCACCCAGCCGCCACATTTAAGTTAATGCATTATTAAACGTTGTTTATAAAAAGTGACAAGTTGATATGGATACTTTAAAAAAAGAGTTTATTTTCGAATAAACCAACCAATAAATTAGAATCTAAGGATCTATATTACTAACGACCTGGTAATCTACATTACTAAGGATTGAATTTGAAATCATTGATGTACAAAGGTAAATACAGAAGTAAAACTCAATTTTCGCACAGTTTAGGAAACAGAAGGGTTTAGTCATGATTGTCAGTCGTTGCCGAAACCAATCTGCGAGTGAGCTGTGAACAAAATTTTAAACTATTTAAAGTAAAACTAACCTAAAACTAGTCGAGAGCTTTTTTTGCTTTTAATGATCTACTACGATTTTTTAAAACTGTTTGTATTTTTTTTTGTACTAAAAAACGGGCAGAGCCCTCTGGGAAACGGACAGTCTGCCAGCGGCGGTTTATGACCCCTGTCAAGAAGCAGGGGCCGGACAATATGCCAGCCGCAGGTACATTGTGGGGGATGGGGTTGCGAGAGAAGAAGAGAAAGCTCTGACTCGTATAAACTTCAGTTAGTGTATAGGCCTTGCTGACAGAAATGAAGATTTCATTCATTTCCTTTATTTGCTGCGCCATTAAAAATGTAGAAAGTGACAGTTAGTGTATAGGCCTTGCTGACAGAAATGAAGATTTCATTCATTTCCTTTATTTGCTGCGCCATTAAAAATGTAGAAAGTGACAGTTAGTGTATAGGCCTTGCTGACAGAAATGAAGATTTCATTCATTTCCTTTATTTGCTGCTCCATTAAAAATGTAGAAAGTGACAGTTAGTGTATAGGCCTTGCTGACAGAAATGAATATTTCATTCATTTTCTTTATTTGTTGCGCCATTAAAAATGTAGAAAGTGACAGTTAGTGTATAGGCCTTGCTGACAGAAATGAATACTTCATTTGAAGAACGTATTTAATACTGGTTTTATTAGTCTAGTTAATGTAGTTAATAGAAAAGTTTTATTAAATATTGAAAAGTATACTAAATACACATTTATTACACGAATTTAATAGAAATTGGTCCTTAAAAAGAGTGACACGTGACTAGCAAAGTTTTCGTTTAAATAACTGAAATAAAGTTATATAACTGTTTATATTTATATTTAATTATTTAAAGTAAGATTTATCGAAACTTTATTAACTTAAAGTATTTTTTATTACTTATAAAAATATTTAACATAATACAGAGGGGTTCATTTAAAACTCATGATTTTCATGTGTCCATTTTTTTAGTAGGAATACGATGCCTATGAAATGAAGCAAGAGGCCTTGGAGTTTTGATTGCATGTCGCGCATTTATCAGCAGAGAGAATTTGACATTTATCAGCAGAGAGAATTTGACATTTATCAGCAGAGAGAATTTGACATTTATCAACAAATAGAATTTACAGATAGTGAGTTTGGTGCGCAGTATCAGCAGAGAGAATCCTGGGTCCAATTTGCACCCACGATAGAGTGAACACCGAAGAGTAAAGACGCATTTTCAGTGAATTCGTTGAGCTATTGGATGCTACTTAGCTGCGTTAAAGGTACTTTCAACAGGGCGGTACCACTTGCCACAAGTCACATGTGTTTATGGCCAAGATCCAAAGTTACTTTGAAGACAGCATTGTTTCCAGGAATGTTTGGCCGTCAAGATCACCGGCCTTAACCACACCAAACTACTTCCTGTGCTGTTACCTAAAGGGAAGCGCCTACGCTAAACGTTCCCCGGACTTTAGACGATCTGATGGACAATATTACACGCGAAATCAACAGTATTGACAACGCAAAGCTCCAGCAAGTTGCCAAAACATGGAACGACCTGTTCAGCAGTGCCTAGAGACGAACACATTTTCAACACAAACTTTAACGTCCAATTAATCTCCCAGATATTCTGTAGATGTAAGCCTCAATTATTTGTATTTTTCTTCTTAAAATAAACATAAAATGAAAATAATGAGTTTTATGAGAATCACCCTGTATTTTCAATTGATAATGTACAACAACAAAGTACAACATAATTTATAACATAAAATTAGTTATATGAAATCATGTTACCATTAAAGTTAAGCTAAAATATGTAACGCGCCTCGTGATATAATGACACGTGACTGAATTTCTCTGTGCAAATTGTATCACCCGGTGATCCCTATAAAAACGACTTTAACGCATTACGGAAAGAGTTGAAACGGAAGAGTGTCTGCGGCTGACGTCCGAGACCGAGCAAAGCATTGTATAATGCGAAGCCGTGTTGGCGAGGAGAAAGTTCATTAAGGCAATAATTGTTTCAGATAAGCTGAATATCGGAAGTGCTTGGCTCGTGACGAGTTGATGTGTTCTGCGTAAACGTGACCTCTTCGCCCGGATGGTTTTGTCGGTCGTAGCGGGTGGTGACCGGAGTGCAAACGGCTTCTGCACGATGGCTCAATAAGGACGAGTAGTTTTCGATGTCTGGCGGACGTTAATGTGAAATGCAGTGTGTTGCGTAAAGGAATGACTTACGCCAGTGGCCGTCGTAGATCTTGCGGGACTCCCATACCAAGAGGGTGTTTGGAGACGTTTTTGAAAATTACATGCTCAAAACTCATATGTTACGTTGTCTCGGATCATATTACAGTTACCATGTTTTTATTAGGAAAATTACTTCCTTAATCAGGTCGAATTAAAACCAACTCTAGTCGTCCTTCAAACAGATATTTTATATTTAATTGCTGTTAAAACTTTTGGTAAATGCAAACCACTGACTGGAGCCACTGGCTGCCGTCCGTAGAACTCCACTGCTATACGTGCAACATATAGAGTACTGTACTAGGATTGCTATACGTGCAACATATATAGTACTGTACTAGGATTGTTATACGTCCTGATTTCCGAAAGCTTCCCGGAACAACATATTGCCTCGGATTTGAGAATGCAATGCTGTAAATATAAAAAACATACATTTAAGTACAATTTTCTGCTTTTCCAAACATTATAATAGTTTTCTTTGTTGGCACGTTTTGGAATAACTCCATTCTTTAAACGTTAATATTATACTCACATGGGAATACTATGAAAGTTTTGAGAATTGAGTTATTCCAAACCGCTCTTGGATAAGTGTAGCGAGTCCCTTAAGCGCTTACCCACGTCTGAGTGGATGCTGCTCTAGACTGTTCCTGTTTGGCACCAAATAGAAAAATTATACTTATTCGTTTAGTAAAAACGTAATCAAATTTAAACCTCTACTCAACTTACCTACATTTCCCAGAAAAGCCATAAAATATAATTGTATGCATAAAAAACTAACATATGCTTTTAAAATCAAATACCAATTAAAAACAATTTAAGTTATGGATGAATTACATATATGAGACTGAGAGGAAAATATGGGTTTTTCGTTCAGTAAACTCTAAATTGAATTTAAGCGAATGAACCTTGACGTCAAAGGGTTAAATCTTCAGTCCTCCCACAATATATATTTGCTTAACGTACCCATTGTAGGGCGCCAAATTAAATAAACTTATTGTATTATAATTTACAACTATATTGTATTATATTATTGTATATACTATTGTATTATAATTAACTAATTTGTATTATAAAATACAAATGTTTGTGCAGCTCCAATGTAACCAATGTTACAACCATGGTTACACATTCTGTAACCAATATTTGTGCAGAATGTGTAGTCACATTCTGGCGTTGTAGATAATATATCGACAACTTTTATCAAAACGTACAATCAAGAAAATGAATTGTGAAATTAGATTGTATTTATATGAATGTACACAGCGTGATATCATCTCGATATTGCTGCAACGTGATATTTTCAAATACTTACTGAGTTTAGGTTATTTCCATAACTGCTACACTGGAACTTACCTGTAAAAATAAGCACAAATGTATTATGGTAACTAATTATAAAAACAAACACGTAATTAGAATTAAAAATGATTATTTTCTAATTTTATAAAGTCATTTTGTGTTCAGTTTTAAATTAGTTATTTTGACGGAAACTTATTCCAGTTTAACGTTTATGAAATTTACAGATCTTAATATATCTGTGACAGTTTTACATCGGCTGTAGCTGTTTTGCAGTCTAAACATAACCTCAAATATAATTATACAGCTCGTTTAGTTTCACATTTGGAGAGCGACAAGTGATTCGATTGAATCTGAGATGAAATGACGAAATCTTGAGAGGCATTTTATCGTCATTTTGAGTAAGAAATAAAACTAATAAAAGAAGTTGCATACGTGCTCGTGCACTCACACAGTTACTAACAGCAACAGTCTACAGCTAGTAACTCGTAAGTTGGCGCTCGGTAGATCGATAGAAACTCTGTATTAGCTCTATTAAAAAACATTAGTTTTTGCAGTGCTAGTTGCATCAAGAAATCGCAGGCGTTGCAGTCGTTTAGAAAACTGATTTGTCAATTTTTTCAAACTTTTATGTAAATTACCTGTTTAATATGACAAATCCAAACAAATAATATGTATATCAAACTTTCAACCTTGCCATATTTACATTATTGTAATATAAATACTATACCTCATAATATAATGTTTGTGGAACGGTCTTTTAGCTCCTCTACCCTTGCCCCCGCCTATGCTCGGCCTTCGAGGTAGCGCGTCAGCTATCATGTGACCAGCTACACTCATCTGTAATGATACGCTATGGCTGTATCGCGTTGTTCCACTTTTTGAGATACAATAATTTTATTAGTTTTTCAAAATTCATTTTACTTTATTGTTATTTTAACTGTACAAAAAACGGGCCAGTTGTAGTAATTTGTTAAAATTCATTTTGTTTTTAACTATTCTTTGTAATAGTTTATTCGTTTTTCAAAATGTTTTAAATATACAATTTAAAGTTTTTTTGTTAATAATAAGTTTTGTCCGTTAGTAATAATTTCATTCATTAACTTTGTCTATAATTATAAACCGATCGCCTAATAATCATTGTTAATATTTGTAGGATTGTGGTAGGTACATGAAACTGGCTGGTAGAGGATAATTTGAATGTCATGCTATCACGTGTCCAAGATAGCCCAACTCAAGGAGACATTCTGTCCTCTGGTGTGAAGAGAAGTATCTGTTCGCTACTTCGCTTTGTAGAGGAAAGACCAGGAAGGGTAACTAGAATGATGTAGGATTAAGTAAATAACGATTCCTTTGTACTGAGAGTAGAGGGAAACTATTCAACTGAGCGACCCGGAGACTTACTCTCAACCAGGGCAGACAGAAGTACAGTCCTACTCATGTTTATTAATTTCCATTAGCCTCAGTTAGCTTACCGGTTAACTGCTCTATGTTCTTGTTTATAAACAACTTCTCTTTAATTAAGTAAAAAATACAAATTATTTATAAAAGTAAAATATTTATGAGTATAATATAAAAAATATATAATTGTATATATAAGGATGCTCTTCTGATCCACTTTCAACCTTACCATGATCTTATTTATTACAAATATGAAGTTACGCTATAAAATATTTTTATTCATTTTTTTATTAAGTTATTGGAGTAGTAACAAATTTAAATTAAAAAAAAAATCGTTTATTACTTCTTCTTCATTCTGTGAATAATACTCATAATAGGATCTTTAAAGGATTCAGAGTTGAAGTCTACAACACATTTGAAATCTTTCTTGCCTAGCATTCATGTCACGGATTGAACGCTATATAACCCTATCATTAAACAAACTGCACGCTTCTTTGCGTGTTGTATCTTTGCAGAGATTTAATTCGTACAGTTTTTTTTGTTATTTAGGGCTTAATAATTGTTTGTTTTGCAAATATAATTACTACTTTGTAACAGGCCGTCCCAACGCATCCGTTGAAACGCCTTCCAAGAAAACGCATACAGCAGGAAAAACGTTGATGTTTCTAAAATTCCAGGATAAATCTAATTTGTCGTGACCTTGAGGAGGAACAACCAACAGGACATCTAATGTCAAACAAAATTAACAGCACACAAATGTCTACAATTACAGTTTGACGTTAAAGTCTCTCGGTACAAATTGTTCTGTCCTTTGGAAACGATTGCTCGCGCACGTTGACAAGTTCAAGAAACCATGGAAATTTATATTTAAATGTTCTGTTTTAACCTTCAAGCTTTGTTCTCCCCACAATACTTTAGTAGATAGCGCAAAGGAGTTTAAGTTGCGAAACATTTTGAGGCGATTGATTTAATTTAAATATTTTAAGATTGAAACTACAAACAATTTATATGTACCGTTTACATAGAACAAATCTCAATAATTAATTACTTAACAAACGTGCTTCGACAACGAATTACCTGTTTCACAGATTCTTGTATACTGATAATTAAAATCAGAGTATAAAACAATCACAATTTATCTAAGTTAACATTTAGTCTGGTATTGTGAGGTGATTCATATTAGGCCAGTGGTAGGAAAAACCTGACTATCGTGTTTAACATATCAGTCATCACAGCCAATGCGTGTGAAGGGTAAATCTTAGATCTGTCCATCTGGTACAGTAAAGTCTGCATCTAAATGTCAAAGAGTCCTACAGTATATAAATCTACTTCTTACTGGAGTTGACTGCAGTCTTAGCGAAGATATTATCGTCGTACAGATGGGCTTGCTTTTTCATCCATTCTTCAATTTTCTCCGTGACCTCCTTTCCTTTTCAGGCGTTTTAATCACTTCTCACTTTTACTTTCAAGCCACTTGTGAGTCCTTTTCCCATTCTCTACCTTTATCGGCATCTTTCCCCTGTCAGAAGAAAGTCTCCCCCTACTTCCCATATCTGCTTTTATGACGGAAACAGTTCACTGTATTACCCACAATGCATCCCTTAATATTTTCATATAATTGCGATGGTAATAGCTAGTTAAATATTTAACGTTACCAAGATAAGGTTTATATATTATTAAACATGAAAAATATAATTTAAAATAATAAATCTTGTCATATTGAAAATTGTATTTTAATATAATTTTCGGTAGTAAGAAGTTAATTGTTGTGGATCTATAGGGGTGGCCCCACCTACGGTATAAATATGGGATAAGCCTTCCACAAGGAAACACCCATCAATAATTCCTAATCTCTATATTTCTACCATCACACATTGTTACGTGACACAGTCCATAATATCGGGGGCAGACACCCCAATTTTCTGACCCACCCGAAAGCCCTGTCCCATATTCATAGCTAAAACCAGCGATCCGAAACAGAACCGACAAACCCAAGATGACCACCTTCCCCCCTCTCAGTATCACATTTTATTTATACGATAGTGATACTGTTAATCAGGCGTTTAAAGTGACAAAAATTGAGCTTCTGTAGTTATCATTTATTTATAATGTTATTTAGTCTGTTACTTATTTTCTAAAGGAGCTAAATAAATATGGCGTAGATATTTTTGTGGTTCAAGTTTGTAAACAGCTGACATAAATATTTTACTTTAAAACTATTACATAGATCGTAAAGGTTATTGCCGAGCATTAAGCAAACAATC
>JBAIZL010000016.1:140000-181705 GCA_036971475.1 Prosapia bicincta
TGAACGGACCAGATCATAGATCCAAGGTCACAGATACGATAAAGAAAATTGCACAGTCTTGCTATAACGACCGCACGCCTTGAAATATTTTCTTCATATAAACTACTCTACGTTCACAGTTCAGTTGGCAGTTAGATAGAGACAATGATGGTTAGGGTTGCCGCGGTACTAGCCGTTCTGCTGACATTGTTTGCAGTAGCATTCAAATTATTGCTATGTTCTTATATAAACATATTACTTTTATAAATAAAAGTACAATTTTAACTAGATTCGATAATGTTTTTAACCAACAATCTTTTATTGAGTCGCGTTTTCAATCCCGTTTTAACATATAAACCTAATGCAAAGTAAATGTTTAATCATATTTATTTTTAATATAACAGTTTTACTATTAAAATTTATACCTTATTAATACAGCGTTTGAAAAAAAACTCCTAAGAAACAACATTTGAAACTTTATTCAAAGTTATATTCTTTTATTATCCTGAAATTAAATATATTATATTTTTTATAATGTAAATTACTAATAAAATAATTTTAATACAGGAAACTAAAACTTAATTCTGGTACGACATGTTTTCAGTCCGAGTAGTAACCCAGGAAACGTCATTAGCCATGAACTGCCAAATGAACTATGAATGAAAAAAAACAAAAATTGAACTTTATGACTTTCGATTTCATTTTTTACTTGGAAATGAAAAATCCAACTTTATTTATCGTAGAGTATATTTTAAAAATTAATAAATAGTTTAAGCATATTTAAAACTTTGTTTATGAAGAATTTTATATTCGATGTAAATGACACGAGTTGGTAAATTTTTGAGTTTTATAAACGGATATATATATATATATATATATAAATATATATATAGTCTATATATATATATATATATATATATATATATATATATATATATATAAATATATATATAGTCTATATATATATATATATATATATATATATATATATATATATATATATATGTATCGTAATATGTGTTCTTGTGTATTAATAAAGAACTAAGTAAAAATACAAATACAAGAATTATAATTGAATTTACAATTCAAAGCTTTTCATTGGCTAACAGTACCAATATCATCAGGAATATTAAACCTACTTGGATAGTTTAATATTCCTGATGATGTTGGTACTGTTAGCCAACGAAAAGCTTTGAATTGTAAATTCAATTATAATTCTTGTATTTGTATTTGTATTTTGACATAGTTCTTTATATATATATATATATATATATATATATATATATATATATATATATATATATATATATATATATTTTAAAACAACATAGGTTATTCAAATACAAGAATATTTATTACTTTATATCCAAAGCTTTTCGTTGGTAAACAGTACCAACAAACAAATAAACGTATTATATATATATATATATATATATATATATATATATATATATATATATATTGCTAGCAATGAACCATAAACGGGGTTTAGGTTTTGTACCACAAAACCATAAGGTTGGTAAGTAAAAAGTACCGTGACTCTGAGGTAAAAAGTAAGATTTTTCGAACGGTAAAAGTTCAAAATAGACCATGTTCTCAAAAAGGTTTAGGCTGTTACCATTAAGGGTTGGAATTTATTGGAAAATCTTAAAATTTGCCCTATGTTCTTATAGTAACATATATAACTACATACATGATATAAACAAAACGATATGACCTATATATTTATTATATAACTGAATTCGAAATGAGTTGTGGTGAAGTTTTGTTTTACCGGTGTGGCATAACATTAATAGGTTTATAGTTCTACAAATTTCTGCAACATTTTCATTGTCCTTTTGTTTGTCTGACCTTTATACTTTCTACGTCGGATTATATTTCATCTACCGTTCCTCTAATTTCAATACAGATTCTTTAAAATAGCCCTTCTTAATTAATTTCACTACATTTTGGTTGTATTTAAATTTCATCGGCGTGACTTTATAAAATACATCAACTATCATTTTTTATAACTAAAATACCGCCAGTACGTGACTCAAGGTATTTTATATTTCCTTTGCCTTTGAACTGGCAACGTTTCGGCAACTATTTTAACGTCTCTTCAAAGTTTTTATATATCGAAGAAGACCGTGGAGGGAGACGAAACGTTTCATATCTACAAACTATTTAATCATCTCTTGGTTTAAAAGGCCAAAACAATTCCTTCGTATTTTATTAGCTCGCTTTGACAATGCTACCAACATTTCCATTTCGCCAATAGGCCTACATGTTTCTTGGTATAAAAGGCCAAAACAATTGCTTCGTATTTTATTAGCTCACTTTGACAATGCTACCAACATTTCCATTTCGCCAATAGGCCTACATGTTTCTTGGTTTAAAAGGCCAAAACAATTACTTCGTATTTTATTAGTTCGCTTTGACAAAGCTACCAATATTTCCATTTCGCCAATAGGCCTACATGTTTCTTGGTTTAAAAGGCCAAAACAATTTCTTCGTATTTTATTAGTTCGCTTTGACAAAGCTACCAATATTTCCATTTCGCCAATAGGCCTACATGTTTCTTGGTTTAAAAGGCCAAAACAATTTCTTCGTATTTTATTAGTTCGCTTTGACAATGCTACCTACATTTCCATTTCGCCAATAGGCCTACATGTTTCTTGGTTTAAAAGGCCAAAACAATTACTTCGTATTTTATTAGTTCGCTTTGACAATGCTACCAATATTTCCATTTCGCCAATAGGCCTACATGTTTCTTGGTTTAAAAGGCCAAAACAATTACTTCGTATTTTATTAGTTCGCTTTGACAATGCTACCTACATTTCCATTTCGCCAATAGGCCTACATGTTTCTTGGTTTAAAAGGCCAAAACAATTACTTCGTATTTTATTAGTTCGCTTTGACAATGCTACCTACATTTCCATTTCGCCAATAGGCCTACATGTTTCTTGGTTTAAAAGGCCAAAACAATTACTTCGTATTTTATTAGTTCGCTTTGACAAAGCTACCAATATTTCCATTTCGCCAATAGGCCTACATGTTTCTTGGTTTAAAAGGCCAAAACAATTTCTTCGTATTTTATTAGTTCGCTTTGACAAAGCTACCAATATTTCCATTTCGCCAATAGGCCTACATGTTTCTTGGTTTAAAAGGCCAAAACAATTTCTTCGTATTTTATTAGTTCGCTTTGACAATGCTACCTACATTTCCATTTCGCCAATAGGCCTACATGTTTCTTGGTTTAAAAGGCCAAAACAATTACTTCGTATTTTATTAGTTCGCTTTGACAATGCTACCTACATTTCCATTTCGCCAATAGGCCTACATGTTTCTTGGTTTAAAAGGCCAAAACAATTACTTCGTATTTTATTAGTTCGCTTTGACAAAGCTACCAATATTTCCATTTCGCCAATAGGCCTACATGTTTCTTGGTTTAAAAGGCCAAAACAATTTCTTCGTATTTTATTAGTTCGCTTTGACAAAGCTACCAATATTTCCATTTCGCCAATAGGCCTACATGTTTCTTGGTTTAAAAGGCCAAAACAATTTCTTCGTATTTTATTAGTTCGCTTTGACAATGCTACCTACATTTCCATTTCGCCAATAGGCCTACATGTTTCTTGGTTTAAAAGGCCAAAACAATTTCTTCGTATTTTATTAGTTCGCTTTGACAAAGCTACCAATATTTCCATTTCGCCAATAGGCCTACATGTTTCTTGGTTTAAAAGGCCAAAACAATTTCTTCGTATTTTATTAGTTCGCTTTGACAAAGCTACCAATATTTCCATTTCGCCAATAGGCCTACATGTTTCTTGGTTTAAAAGGCCAAAACAATTTCTTCGTATTTTATTAGTTCGCTTTGACAAAGCTACCAATATTTCCATTTCGCCAATAGGCCTACATGTTTCTTGGTTTAAAAGGCCAAAACAATTTCTTCGTATTTTATTAGTTCGCTTTGACAATGCTACCTACATTTCCATTTCGCCAATAGGCCTACATGTTTCTTGGTTTAAAAGGCCAAAACAATTTCTTCGTATTTTATTAGTTCGCTTTGACAAAGCTACCAATATTTCCATTTCGCCAATAGGCCTACATGTTTCTTGGTTTAAAAGGCCAAAACAATTTCTTCGTATTTTATTAGTTCGCTTTGACAAAGCTACCAATATTTCCATTTCGCCAATAGGCCTACATGTTTCTTGGTTTAAAAGGCCAAAACAATTTCTTCGTATTTTATTAGTTCGCTTTGACAAAGCTACCAATATTTCCATTTCGCCAATAGGCCTACATGTTTCTTGGTTTAAAAGGCCAAAACAATTTCTTCGTATTTTATTAGTTCGCTTTGACAAAGCTACCAATATTTCCATTTCGCCAATAGGCCTACATGTTTCTTGGTTTAAAAGGCCAAAACAATTTCTTCGTATTTTATTAGTTCGCTTTGACAATGCTACCAACATTTCCATTTCGCCAATAGGCCTACATGTTTCTTGGTTTAAAAGGCCAAAACAATTTCTTCGTAATTTATTAGTTCGCTTTGACAAAGCTACCAATATTTCCATTTCGCCAATAGGCCTACATGTTTCTTGGTTTAAAAGGCCAAAACAATTTCTTCGTATTTTATTAGTTCGCTTTGACAATGCTACCAACATTTCCATTTCGCCAATAGGCCTACATGTTTCTTGGTTTAAAAGGCCAAAACAATTAGTTCGTATTTTATTAGTTCGCTTTGACAAAGCTACCAATATTTCCATTTCGACAATAGGCCTACATGTTTCTTGGTTTAAAAGGCCAAAACAATTACGTTGTATTTTATTAGCTCGCTTTGACAAAGCTACCAATATTTCCATTTCGCCAATAGGCCTACATGTTTCTTGGTTTAAAAGGCCAAAACAATTTCTTCGTATTTTATTAGTTCGCTTTGACAAAGCTACCAATATTTCCATTTCGCCAATAGGCCTACATGTTTCTTGGTTTAAAAGGCCAAAACAATTTCTTCGTATTTTATTAGTTCGCTTTGACAAAGCTACCAATATTTCCATTTCGCCAATAGGCCTACATGTTTCTTGGTTTAAAAGGCCAAAACAATTTCTTCGTATTTT
This sequence comes from Prosapia bicincta, assembly GCA_036971475.1. Taxonomy (NCBI): domain Eukaryota; kingdom Metazoa; phylum Arthropoda; class Insecta; order Hemiptera; family Cercopidae; genus Prosapia; species Prosapia bicincta. The sequence goes on from JBAIZL010000016.1 coordinate 145,073, forward strand.
ATTAGTTCGCTTTGACAATGCTACCTACATTTCCATTTCGCCAATAGGCCTACATGTTTCTTGGTTTAAAAGGCCAAAACAATTTCTTCGTATTTTATTAGTTCGCTTTGACAAAGCTACCAATATTTCCATTTCGCCAATAGGCCTACATGTTTCTTGGTTTAAAAGGCCAAAACAATTTCTTCGTATTTTATTAGTTCGCTTTGACAAAGCTACCAATATTTCCATTTCGCCAATAGGCCTACATGTTTCTTGGTTTAAAAGGCCAAAACAATTTCTTCGTATTTTATTAGTTCGCTTTGACAAAGCTACCAATATTTCCATTTCGCCAATAGGCCTACATGTTTCTTGGTTTAAAAGGCCAAAACAATTTCTTCGTATTTTATTAGTTCGCTTTGACAAAGCTACCAATATTTCCATTTCGCCAATAGGCCTACATGTTTCTTGGTTTAAAAGGCCAAAACAATTTCTTCGTATTTTATTAGTTCGCTTTGACAAAGCTACCAATATTTCCATTTCGCCAATAGGCCTACATGTTTCTTGGTTTAAAAGGCCAAAACAATTACTTCGTAATTTATTAGTTCGCTTTGACAAAGCTACCAATATTTCCATTTCGCCAATAGGCCTACATGTTTCTTGGTTTAAAAGGCCAAAACAATTTCTTCGTATTTTATTAGTTCGCTTTGACAATGCTACCAACATTTCCATTTCGCCAATAGGCCTACATGTTTCTTGGTTTAAAAGGCCAAAACAATTAGTTCGTATTTTATTAGTTCGCTTTGACAAAGCTACCAATATTTCCATTTCGACAATAGGCCTACATGTTTCTTGGTTTAAAAGGCCAAAACAATTACGTTGTATTTTATTAGCTCGCTTTGACAAAGCTACCAATATTTCCATTTCGCCAATAGGCCTACATGTTTCTTGGTTTAAAAGGCCAAAACAATTACGTTGTATTTTATTAGCTCGCTTTGACAAAGCTACCAATATTTCCATTTCGCCAATAGGCCTACATGTTTCTTGGTTTAAAAGGCCAAAACAATTACGTTGTATTTTATTAGCTCGCTTTGACAAAGCTACCAATATTTCCATTTCGCCAATAGGCCTACATGTTTCTTGGTTTAAAAGGCCAAAACAATTACGTTGAATTTTATTAGCTCGCTTTGACAAAGCTACCAATATTTCCATTTCGCCAATAGGCCTACATGTTTCTTGGTTTAAAAGGCCAAAACAATTACTTCGTATTTTATTAGTTCGCTTTGACAAAGCTACCAATATTTCCATTTTGCCAATAGGCCTACATGTTTCTTGGTTTAAAAGGCCAAAACAATTACTTCGTATTTTATTAGTTCGCTTTGACAAAGCTACCAATATTTCCATTTCGCCAATAGGCCTACATGTTTCTTGGTTTAAAAGGCCAAAACAATTACTTCGTATTTTATTAGTTCGCTTTGACAAAGCTACCAATATTTCCATTTCGCCAATAGGCCTACATGTTTCTTGGTTTAAAAGGCCAAAACAATTTCTTCGTATTTTATTAGTTCGCTTTGACAAAGCTACCAATATTTCCATTTCGCCAATAGGCCTACATGTTTCTTGGTTTAAAAGGCCAAAACAATTTCTTCGTATTTTATTAGTTCGCTTTGACAATGCTACCAACATTTCCATTTCGCCAATAGGCCTACATGTTTCTTGGTTTAAAAGGCCAAAACAATTTCTTCGTATTTTATTAGTTCGCTCTGACAATGCTACCAACATTTCCATTTCGCCAATAGGCCTACATGTTTCTTGGTTTAAAAGGCCAAAACAATTTCTCCGTATTTTATTAGTTCGCTTTGACAATGCTACCAACATTTCCATTTCGCCAATTGGCCTACATGTTTCTTGGTTTAAAAGGCCAAAACAATTTCTTCGTATTTTATTAGTTCGCTTTGACAAAGCTACCAATATTTCCATTTCGCCAATAGGCCTACATGTTTCTTGGTTTAAAAGGCCAAAACAATTTCTTCGTATTTTATTAGTTCGCTTTGACAATGCTACCAACATTTCCATTTCGCCAATAGGCCTACATGTTTCTTGGTTTAAAAGGCCAAAACAATTTCTTCGTATTTTATTAGTTCGCTTTGACAATGCTACCAACATTTCCATTTCGCCAATAGGCCTACATGTTTCTTGGTTTAAAAGGCCAAAACAATTTCTTCGTATTTTATTAGTTCGCTTTGACAATGCTACCAATATTTCCATTTCGCCAATAGGCCTACATGTTTCTTGGTTTAAAAGGCCAAAACAATTTCTTCGTATTTTATTAGTTCGCTTTGACAAAGCTACCAATATTTCCATTTCGCCAATAGGCCTACATGTTTCTTGGTTTAAAAGGCCAAAACAATTTCTTCGTATTTTATTAGTTCGCTTTGACAAAGCTACCAATATTTCCATTTCGCCAATAGGCCTACATGTTTCTTGGTTTAAAAGGCCAAAACAATTTCTTCGTATTTTATTAGTTCGCTTTGACAATGCTACCAACATTTCCATTTCGCCAATAGGCCTACATGTTTCTTGGTTTAAAAGGCCAAAACAATTTCTTCGTATTTTATTAGTTCGCTTTGACAAAGCTACCAATATTTCCATTTCGCCAATAGGCCTACATGTTTCTAAGTTTAAAAGGCCAAAACAATTTCTTCGTATTTTATTAGTTCGCTTTGACAATGCTACCAACATTTCCATTTCGCCAATAGGCCTACATGTTTCTTGGTTTAAAAGGCCAAAACAATTTCTTCGTATTTTATTAGTTCGCTTTGACAATGCTACCAACATTTCCATTTCGCCAATAGGCCTACATGTTTCTTGGTTTAAAAGGCCAAAACAATTTCTTCGTATTTTATTAGTTCGCTTTGACAATGCTACCAACATTTCCATTTCGCCAATAGGCCTACATGTTTCTTGGTTTAAAAGGCCAAAACAATTTCTTCGTATTTTATTAGTTCGCTTTGACAAAGCTACCAATATTTCCATTTCGCCAATAGGCCTACATGTTTCTTGGTTTAAAAGGCCAAAACAATTTCTTCGTATTTTATTAGTTCGCTTTGACAATGCTACCAACATTTCCATTTCGCCAATAGGCCTACATGTTTCTTGGTTTAAAAGGCCAAAACAATTTCTTCGTATTTTATTAGTTCGCTTTGACAAAGCTACCAATATTTCCATTTCGCCAATAGGCCTACATGTTTCTTGGTTTAAAAGGCCAAAACAATTTCTTCGTATTTTATTAGTTCGCTTTGACAAAGCTACCAATATTTCCATTTCGCCAATAGGCCTACATGTTTCTTGGTTTAAAAGGCCAAAACAATTTCTTCGTATTTTATTAGTTCGCTTTGACAAAGCTACCAATATTTCCATTTCGCCAATAGGCCTACATGTTTCTTGGTTTAAAAGGCCAAAACAATTTCTTCGTATTTTATTAGTTCGCTTTGACAATGCTACCAACATTTCCATTTCGCGAATAGGCCTACATGTTTCTTGGTTTAAAAGGCCAAAACAATTTCTTCGTATTTTATTAGTTCGCTTTGACAAAGCTACCAATATTTCCATTTCGCCAATAGGCCTACATGTTTCTTGGTTTAAAAGGCCAAAACAATTTCTTCGTATTTTATTAGTTCGCTTTGACAATGCTACCAACATTTCCATTTCGCCAATAGGCCTACATGTTTCTTGGTTTAAAAGGCCAAAACAATTTCTTCGTATTTTATTAGTTCGCTCTGACAATGCTACCAACATTTCCATTTCGCCAATAGGCCTACATGTTTCTTGGTTTAAAAGGCCAAAACAATTTCTCCGTATTTTATTAGTTCGCTTTGACAATGCTACCAACATTTCCATTTCGCCAATTGGCCTACATGTTTCTTGGTTTAAAAGGCCAAAACAATTTCTTCGTATTTTATTAGTTCGCTTTGACAAAGCTACCAATATTTCCATTTCGCCAATAGGCCTACATGTTTCTTGGTTTAAAAGGCCAAAACAATTTCTTCGTATTTTATTAGTTCGCTTTGACAATGCTACCTACATTTCCATTTCGCCAATAGGCCTACATGTTTCTTGGTTTAAAAGGCCAAAACAATTTCTTCGTATTTTATTAGTTCGCTTTGACAAAGCTACCAATATTTCCATTTCGCCAATAGGCCTACATGTTTCTTGGTTTAAAAGGCCAAAACAATTTCTTCGTATTTTATTAGTTCGCTTTGACAAAGCTACCAATATTTCCATTTCGCCAATAGGCCTACATGTTTCTTGGTTTAAAAGGCCAAAACAATTTCTTCGTATTTTATTAGTTCGCTTTGACAAAGCTACCAATATTTCCATTTCGCCAATAGGCCTACATGTTTCTTGGTTTAAAAGGCCAAAACAATTTCTTCGTATTTTATTAGTTCGCTTTGACAAAGCTACCAATATTTCCATTTCGCCAATAGGCCTACATGTTTCTTGGTTTAAAAGGCCAAAACAATTACTTCGTATTTTATTAGTTCGCTTTGACAAAGCTACCAATATTTCCATTTCGCCAATAGGCCTACATGTTTCTTGGTTTAAAAGGCCAAAACAATTTCTTCGTATTTTATTAGTTCGCTTTGACAATGCTACCAACATTTCCATTTCGCCAATAGGCCTACATGTTTCTTGGTTTAAAAGGCCAAAACAATTAGTTCGTATTTTATTAGTTCGCTTTGACAAAGCTACCAATATTTCCATTTCGACAATAGGCCTACATGTTTCTTGGTTTAAAAGGCCAAAACAATTACGTTGTATTTTATTAGCTCGCTTTGACAAAGCTACCAATATTTCCATTTCGCCAATAGGCCTACATGTTTCTTGGTTTAAAAGGCCAAAACAATTTCTTCGTATTTTATTAGTTCGCTTTGACAAAGCTACCAATATTTCCATTTCGCCAATAGGCCTACATGTTTCTTGGTTTAAAAGGCCAAAACAATTTCTTCGTATTTTATTAGTTCGCTTTGACAAAGCTACCAATATTTCCATTTCGCCAATAGGCCTACATGTTTCTTGGTTTAAAAGGCCAAAACAATTTCTTCGTATTTTATTAGTTCGCTTTGACAAAGCTACCAATATTTCCATTTCGCCAATAGGCCTACATGTTTCTTGGTTTAAAAGGCCAAAACAATTTCTTCGTATTTTATTAGTTCGCTTTGACAAAGCTACCAATATTTCCATTTCGCCAATAGGCCTACATGTTTCTTGGTTTAAAAGGCCAAAACAATTTCTTCGTATTTTATTAGTTCGCTTTGACAAAGCTACCAATATTTCCATTTCGCCAATAGGCCTACATGTTTCTTGGTTTAAAAGGCCAAAACAATTTCTTCGTATTTTATTAGTTCGCTTTGACAAAGCTACCAATATTTCCATTTCGCCAATAGGCCTACATGTTTCTTGGTTTAAAAGGCCAAAACAATTTCTTCGTATTTTATTAGTTCGCTTTGACAATGCTACCAACATTTCCATTTCGCCAATAGGCCTACATGTTTCTTGGTTTAAAAGGCCAAAACAATTTCTTCGTATTTTATTAGTTCGCTTTGACAAAGCTACCAATATTTCCATTTCGCCAATAGGCCTACATGTTTCTTGGTTTAAAAGGCCAAAACAATTTCTTCGTATTTTATTAGTTCGCTTTGACAATGCTACCAACATTTCCATTTCGCCAATAGGCCTACATGTTTCTTGGTTTAAAAGGCCAAAACAATTTCTTCGTATTTTATTAGTTCGCTCTGACAATGCTACCAACATTTCCATTTCGCCAATAGGCCTACATGTTTCTTGGTTTAAAAGGCCAAAACAATTTCTCCGTATTTTATTAGTTCGCTTTGACAATGCTACCAACATTTCCATTTCGCCAATTGGCCTACATGTTTCTTGGTTTAAAAGGCCAAAACAATTTCTTCGTATTTTATTAGTTCGCTTTGACAAAGCTACCAATATTTCCATTTCGCCAATAGGCCTACATGTTTCTTGGTTTAAAAGGCCAAAACAATTTCTTCGTATTTTATTAGTTCGCTTTGACAATGCTACCAACATTTCCATTTCGCCAATAGGCCTACATGTTTCTTGGTTTAAAAGGCCAAAACAATTTCTTCGTATTTTATTAGTTCGCTTTGACAATGCTACCAACATTTCCATTTCGCCAATAGGCCTACATGTTTCTTGGTTTAAAAGGCCAAAACAATTTCTTCGTATTTTATTAGTTCGCTTTGACAATGCTACCAATATTTCCATTTCGCCAATAGGCCTACATGTTTCTTGGTTTAAAAGGCCAAAACAATTTCTTCGTATTTTATTAGTTCGCTTTGACAAAGCTACCAATATTTCCATTTCGCCAATAGGCCTACATGTTTCTTGGTTTAAAAGGCCAAAACAATTTCTTCGTATTTTATTAGTTCGCTTTGACAAAGCTACCAATATTTCCATTTCGCCAATAGGCCTACATGTTTCTTGGTTTAAAAGGCCAAAACAATTTCTTCGTATTTTATTAGTTCGCTTTGACAATGCTACCAACATTTCCATTTCGCCAATAGGCCTACATGTTTCTTGGTTTAAAAGGCCAAAACAATTTCTTCGTATTTTATTAGTTCGCTTTGACAAAGCTACCAATATTTCCATTTCGCCAATAGGCCTACATGTTTCTAAGTTTAAAAGGCCAAAACAATTTCTTCGTATTTTATTAGTTCGCTTTGACAATGCTACCAACATTTCCATTTCGCCAATAGGCCTACATGTTTCTTGGTTTAAAAGGCCAAAACAATTTCTTCGTATTTTATTAGTTCGCTTTGACAATGCTACCAACATTTCCATTTCGCCAATAGGCCTACATGTTTCTTGGTTTAAAAGGCCAAAACAATTTCTTCGTATTTTATTAGTTCGCTTTGACAATGCTACCAACATTTCCATTTCGCCAATAGGCCTACATGTTTCTTGGTTTAAAAGGCCAAAACAATTTCTTCGTATTTTATTAGTTCGCTTTGACAAAGCTACCAATATTTCCATTTCGCCAATAGGCCTACATGTTTCTTGGTTTAAAAGGCCAAAACAATTTCTTCGTATTTTATTAGTTCGCTTTGACAATGCTACCAACATTTCCATTTCGCCAATAGGCCTACATGTTTCTTGGTTTAAAAGGCCAAAACAATTTCTTCGTATTTTATTAGTTCGCTTTGACAAAGCTACCAATATTTCCATTTCGCCAATAGGCCTACATGTTTCTTGGTTTAAAAGGCCAAAACAATTTCTTCGTATTTTATTAGTTCGCTTTGACAAAGCTACCAATATTTCCATTTCGCCAATAGGCCTACATGTTTCTTGGTTTAAAAGGCCAAAACAATTTCTTCGTATTTTATTAGTTCGCTTTGACAAAGCTACCAATATTTCCATTTCGCCAATAGGCCTACATGTTTCTTGGTTTAAAAGGCCAAAACAATTTCTTCGTATTTTATTAGTTCGCTTTGACAATGCTACCAACATTTCCATTTCGCGAATAGGCCTACATGTTTCTTGGTTTAAAAGGCCAAAACAATTTCTTCGTATTTTATTAGTTCGCTTTGACAAAGCTACCAATATTTCCATTTCGCCAATAGGCCTACATGTTTCTTGGTTTAAAAGGCCAAAACAATTTCTTCGTATTTTATTAGTTCGCTTTGACAATGCTACCAACATTTCCATTTCGCCAATAGGCCTACATGTTTCTTGGTTTAAAAGGCCAAAACAATTTCTTCGTATTTTATTAGTTCGCTCTGACAATGCTACCAACATTTCCATTTCGCCAATAGGCCTACATGTTTCTTGGTTTAAAAGGCCAAAACAATTTCTCCGTATTTTATTAGTTCGCTTTGACAATGCTACCAACATTTCCATTTCGCCAATTGGCCTACATGTTTCTTGGTTTAAAAGGCCAAAACAATTTCTTCGTATTTTATTAGTTCGCTTTGACAAAGCTACCAATATTTCCATTTCGCCAATAGGCCTACATGTTTCTTGGTTTAAAAGGCCAAAACAATTTCTTCGTATTTTATTAGTTCGCTTTGACAATGCTACCAACATTTCCATTTCGCCAATAGGCCTACATGTTTCTTGGTTTAAAAGGCCAAAACAATTTCTTCGTATTTTATTAGTTCGCTTTGACAATGCTACCAACATTTCCATTTCGCCAATAGGCCTACATGTTTCTTGGTTTAAAAGGCCAAAACAATTTCTTCGTATTTTATTAGTTCGCTTTGACAATGCTACCAATATTTCCATTTCGCCAATAGGCCTACATGTTTCTTGGTTTAAAAGGCCAAAACAATTTCTTCGTATTTTATTAGTTCGCTTTGACAAAGCTACCAATATTTCCATTTCGCCAATAGGCCTACATGTTTCTTGGTTTAAAAGGCCAAAACAATTTCTTCGTATTTTATTAGTTCGCTTTGACAAAGCTACCAATATTTCCATTTCGCCAATAGGCCTACATGTTTCTTGGTTTAAAAGGCCAAAACAATTTCTTCGTATTTTATTAGTTCGCTTTGACAATGCTACCAACATTTCCATTTCGCCAATAGGCCTACATGTTTCTTGGTTTAAAAGGCCAAAACAATTTCTTCGTATTTTATTAGTTCGCTTTGACAAAGCTACCAATATTTCCATTTCGCCAATAGGCCTACATGTTTCTAAGTTTAAAAGGCCAAAACAATTTCTTCGTATTTTATTAGTTCGCTTTGACAATGCTACCAACATTTCCATTTCGCCAATAGGCCTACATGTTTCTTGGTTTAAAAGGCCAAAACAATTACTTCGTATTTTATTAGTTCGCTTTGACAATGCTACCAACATTTCCATTTCGCCAATAGGCCTACATGTTTCTTGGTTTAAAAGGCCAAAACAATTTCTTCGTATTTTATTAGTTCGCATTGACAATGCTACCAACATTTCCATTTCGCCAATAGGCCTACATGTTTCTTGGTTTAAAAGGCCAAAACAATTTCTTCGTATTTTATTAGTTCGCTTTGACAAAGCTACCAATATTTCCATTTCGCCAATAGGCCTACATGTTTCTTGGTTTAAAAGGCCAAAACAATTTCTTCGTATTTTATTAGTTCGCTTTGACAATGCTACCAACATTTCCATTTCGCCAATAGGCCTACATGTTTCTTGGTTTAAAAGGCCAAAACAATTACGTTGTATTTTATTAGCTCGCTTTGACAAAGCTACCAATATTTCCATTTCGCCAATAGGCCTACATGTTTCTTGGTTTAAAAGGCCAAAACAATTACTTCGTATTTTATTAGTTCGCTTTGACAATGCTACCAACATTTCCATTTCGCCAATAGGCCTACATGTTTCTTGGTTTAAAAGGCCAAAACAATTTCTTCGTATTTTATTAGTTCGCTTTGACAAAGCTACCAATATTTCCATTTCGCCAATAGGCCTACATGTTTCTTGGTTTAAAAGGCCAAAACAATTTCTTCGTATTTTATTAGTTCGCTTTGACAAAGCTACCAATATTTCCATTTCGCCAATAGGCCTACATGTTTCTTGGTTTAAAAGGCCAAAACAATTTCTTCGTATTTTATTAGTTCGCTTTGACAAAGCTACCAATATTTCCATTTCGCCAATAGGCCTACATGTTTCTTGGTTTAAAAGGCCAAAACAATTTCTTCGTATTTTATTAGTTCGCTTTGACAAAGCTACCAATATTTCCATTTCGCCAATAGGCCTACATGTTTCTTGGTTTAAAAGGCCAAAAAAAAATTTCTTCGTATTTTATTAGTTCGCTTTGACAATGCTACCAACATTTCCATTTCGCCAATAGGCCTACATGTTTCTTGGTTTAAAAGGCCAAAACAATTTCTTCGTATTTTATTAGTTCGCTTTGACAATGCTACCAACATTTCCATTTCGCCAATAGGCCTACATGTTTCTTGGTTTAAAAGGCCAAAACAATTTCTTCGTATTTTATTAGTTCGCTTTGACAAAGCTACCAATATTTCCATTTCGCCAATAGGCCTACATGTTTCTTGGTTTAAAAGGCCAAAACAATTTCTTCGTATTTTATTAGTTCGCTTTGACAATGCTACCAACATTTCCATTTCGCCAATAGGCCTACATGTTTCTTGGTTTAAAAGGCCAAAACAATTTCTTCGTATTTTATTAGTTCGCTTTGACAAAGCTACCAATATTTCCATTTCGCCAATAGGCCTACATGTTTCTTGGTTTAAAAGGCCAAAACAATTTCTTCGGTTTTTATTAGTTCGCTTTGACAAAGCTACCAATATTTCCATTTCGCCAATAGGCCTACATGTTTCTTGGTTTAAAAGGCCAAAACAATTTCTTCGTATTTTATTAGTTCGCTTTGACAAAGCTACCAATATTTCCATTTCGCCAATAGGCCTACATGTTTCTTGGTTTAAAAGGCCAAAACAATTTCTTCGTATTTTATTAGTTCGCTTTGACAAAGCTACCAATATTTCCATTTCGCCAATAGGCCTACATGTTTCTTGGTTTAAAAGGCCAAAACAATTTCTTCGTATTTTATTAGTTCGCTTTGACAATGCTACCAACATTTCCATTTCGCCAATAGGCCTACATGTTTCTTGGTTTAAAAGGCCAAAACAATTACTTCGTATTTTATTAGTTCGCTTTGACAATGCTACCAACATTTCCATTTCGCCAATAGGCCTACATGTTTCTTGGTTTAAAAGGCCAAAACAATTTCTTCGTATTTTATTAGTTCGCTTTGACAAAGCTACCAATATTTCCATTTCGCCAATAGGCCTACATGTTTCTTGGTTTAAAAGGCCAAAACAATTTCTTCGTATTTTATTAGTTCGCTTTGACAAAGCTACCAATATTTCCATTTCGCCAATAGGCCTACATGTTTCGTGGTTTAAAAGGCCAAAACAATTTCTTCGTATTTTATTAGTTCGCTTTGACAAAGCGACCAATATTTCCATTTCGCCAATAGGCCTACATGTTTCTTGGTTTAAAAGGCCAAAACAATTTCTTCGTATTTTATTAGTTCGCTTTGACAAAGCTACCAATATTTCCATTTCGCCAATAGGCCTACATGTTTCTTGGTTTAAAAGGCCAAAACAATTTCTTCGTATTTTATTAGTTCGCTTTGACAATGCTACCAACATTTCCATTTCGCCAATAGGCCTACATGTTTCTTGGTTTAAAAGGCCAAAACAATTTCTTCGTATTTTATTAGTTCGCTTTGACAAAGCTACCAATATTTCCATTTCGCCAATAGGCCTACATGTTTCTTGGTTTAAAAGGCCAAAACAATTTCTTCGTATTTTATTAGTTCGCTTTGACAAAGCTACCAATATTTCCATTTCGCCAATAGGCCTACATGTTTCTTGGTTTAAAAGGCCAAAACAATTTCTTCGTATTTTATTAGTTCGCTTTGACAAAGCTACCAATATTTCCATTTCGCCAATAGGCCTACATGTTTCTTGGTTTAAAAGGCCAAAACAATTACTTCGTATTTTATTAGTTCGCTTTGACAATGCTACCAACATTTCCATTTCGCCAATAGGCCTACATGTTTCTTGGTTTAAAAGGCCAAAACAATTTCTTCGTATTTTATTAGTTCGCTTTGACAAAGCTACCAATATTTCCATTTCGCCAATAGGCCTACATGTTTCTTGGTTTAAAAGGCCAAAACAATTTCTTCGTATTTTATTAGTTCGCTTTGACAAAGCTACCAATATTTCCATTTCGCCAATAGGCCTACATGTTTCTTGGTTTAAAAGGCCAAAACAATTTTTTCGTATTTTATTAGTTCGCTTTGACAAAGCTACCAATATTTCCATTTCGCCAATAGGCCTACATGTTTCTTGGTTTAAAAGGCCAAAACAATTTCTTCGTATTTTATTAGATCGCTTTGACAAAGCTACCAATATTTCCATTTCGCCAATAGGCCTACATGTTTCTTGGTTTAAAAGGCCAAAACAATTTCTTCGTATTTTATTAGTTCGCTTTGACAAAGCTACCAATATTTCCATTTCGCCAATAGGCCTACATGTTTCTTGGTTTAAAAGGCCAAAACAATTTCTTCGTATTTTATTAGTTCGCTTTGACAAAGCTACCAATATTTCCATTTCGCCAATAGGCCTACATGTTTCTTGGTTTAAAAGGCCAAAACAATTTCTTCGTATTTTATTAGTTCGCTTTGACAATGCTACCAACATTTCCATTTCGCCAATAGGCCTACATGTTTCTTGGTTTAAAAGGCCAAAACAATTACTTCGTATTTTATTAGTTCGCTTTGACAATGCTACCAATATTTCCATTTCGCCAATAGGCATACATGTTTCTTGGTTTAAAAGGCCAAAACAATTAGTTCGTATTTTATTAGTTCGCTTTGACAAAGCTACCAATATTTCCATTTCGACAATAGGCCTACATGTTTCTTGGTTTAAAAGGCCAAAACAATTACGTTGTATTTTATTAGCTCGCTTTGACAAAGCTACCAATATTTCCATTTCGCCAATAGGCCTACATGTTTCTTGGTTTAAAAGGCCAAAACAATTTCTTCGTATTTTATTAGTTCGCTTTGACAAAGCTACCAATATTTCCATTTCGCCAATAGGCCTACATGTTTCTTGGTTTAAAAGGCCAAAACAATTTCTTCGTATTTTATTAGTTCGCTTTGACAAAGCTACCAATATTTCCATTTCGCCAATAGGCCTACATGTTTCTTGGTTTAAAAGGCCAAAACAATTTCTTCGTATTTTATTAGTTCGCTTTGACAAAGCTACCAATATTTCCATTTCGCCAATAGGCCTACATGTTTCTTGGTTTAAAAGGCCAAAACAATTTCTTCGTATTTTATTAGTTCGCTTTGACAATGCTACCAACATTTCCATTTCGCCAATAGGCCTACATGTTTCTTGGTTTAAAAGGCCAAAACAATTTCTTCGTATTTTATTAGTTCGCTTTGACAAAGCTACCAATATTTCCATTTCGCCAATAGGCCTACATGTTTCTTGGTTTAAAAGGCCAAAACAATTTCTTCGTATTTTATTAGTTCGCTTTGACAATGCTACCAACATTTCCATTTCGCCAATAGGCCTACATGTTTCTTGGTTTAAAAGGCCAAAACAATTTCTTCGTATTTTATTAGTTCGCTCTGACAATGCTACCAACATTTCCATTTCGCCAATAGGCCTACATGTTTCTTGGTTTAAAAGGCCAAAACAATTTCTCCGTATTTTATTAGTTCGCTTTGACAATGCTACCAACATTTCCATTTCGCCAATTGGCCTACATGTTTCTTGGTTTAAAAGGCCAAAACAATTTCTTCGTATTTTATTAGTTCGCTTTGACAAAGCTACCAATATTTCCATTTCGCCAATAGGCCTACATGTTTCTTGGTTTAAAAGGCCAAAACAATTTCTTCGTATTTTATTAGTTCGCTTTGACAATGCTACCAACATTTCCATTTCGCCAATAGGCCTACATGTTTCTTGGTTTAAAAGGCCAAAACAATTTCTTCGTATTTTATTAGTTCGCTTTGACAATGCTACCAACATTTCCATTTCGCCAATAGGCCTACATGTTTCTTGGTTTAAAAGGCCAAAACAATTTCTTCGTATTTTATTAGTTCGCTTTGACAATGCTACCAATATTTCCATTTCGCCAATAGGCCTACATGTTTCTTGGTTTAAAAGGCCAAAACAATTTCTTCGTATTTTATTAGTTCGCTTTGACAAAGCTACCAATATTTCCATTTCGCCAATAGGCCTACATGTTTCTTGGTTCAAAAGGCCAAAACAATTTCTTCGTATTTTATTAGTTCGCTTTGACAAAGCTACCAATATTTCCATTTCGCCAATAGGCCTACATGTTTCTTGGTTTAAAAGGCCAAAACAATTTCTTCGTATTTTATTAGTTCGCTTTGACAATGCTACCAACATTTCCATTTCGCCAATAGGCCTACATGTTTCTTGGTTTAAAAGGCCAAAACAATTTCTTCGTATTTTATTAGTTCGCTTTGACAAAGCTACCAATATTTCCATTTCGCCAATAGGCCTACATGTTTCTAAGTTTAAAAGGCCAAAACAATTTCTTCGTATTTTATTAGTTCGCTTTGACAATGCTACCAACATTTCCATTTCGCCAATAGGCCTACATGTTTCTTGGTTTAAAAGGCCAAAACAATTTCTTCGTATTTTATTAGTTCGCTTTGACAATGCTACCAACATTTCCATTTCGCCAATAGGCCTACATGTTTCTTGGTTTAAAAGGCCAAAACAATTTCTTCGTATTTTATTAGTTCGCTTTGACAATGCTACCAACATTTCCATTTCGCCAATAGGCCTACATGTTTCTTGGTTTAAAAGGCCAAAACAATTTCTTCGTATTTTATTAGTTCGCTTTGACAAAGCTACCAATATTTCCATTTCGCCAATAGGCCTACATGTTTCTTGGTTTAAAAGGCCAAAACAATTTCTTCGTATTTTATTAGTTCGCTTTGACAATGCTACCAACATTTCCATTTCGCCAATAGGCCTACATGTTTCTTGGTTTAAAAGGCCAAAACAATTTCTTCGTATTTTATTAGTTCGCTTTGACAAAGCTACCAATATTTCCATTTCGCCAATAGGCCTACATGTTTCTTGGTTTAAAAGGCCAAAACAATTTCTTCGTATTTTATTAGTTCGCTTTGACAAAGCTACCAATATTTCCATTTCGCCAATAGGCCTACATGTTTCTTGGTTTAAAAGGCCAAAACAATTTCTTCGTATTTTATTAGTTCGCTTTGACAAAGCTACCAATATTTCCATTTCGCCAATAGGCCTACATGTTTCTTGGTTTAAAAGGCCAAAACAATTTCTTCGTATTTTATTAGTTCGCTTTGACAATGCTACCAACATTTCCATTTCGCCAATAGGCCTACATGTTTCTTGGTTTAAAAGGCCAAAACAATTTCTTCGTATTTTATTAGTTCGCTTTGACAAAGCTACCAATATTTCCATTTCGCCAATAGGCCTACATGTTTCTTGGTTTAAAAGGCCAAAACAATTTCTTCGTATTTTATTAGTTCGCTTTGATAATGCTACCAACATTTCCATTTCGCCAATAGGCCTACATGTTTCTTGGTTTAAAAGGCCAAAACAATTTCTTCGTATTTTATTAGTTCGCTCTGACAATGCTACCAACATTTCCATTTCGCCAATAGGCCTACATGTTTCTTGGTTTAAAAGGCCAAAACAATTTCTCCGTATTTTATTAGTTCGCTTTGACAATGCTACCAACATTTCCATTTCGCCAATTGGCCTACATGTTTCTTGGTTTAAAAGGCCAAAACAATTTCTTCGTATTTTATTAGTTCGCTTTGACAAAGCTACCAATATTTCCATTTCGCCAATAGGCCTACATGTTTCTTGGTTTAAAAGGCCAAAACAATTTCTTCGTATTTTATTAGTTCGCTTTGACAATGCTACCAACATTTCCATTTCGCCAATAGGCCTACATGTTTCTTGGTTTAAAAGGCCAAAACAATTTCTTCGTATTTTATTAGTTCGCTTTGACAATGCTACCAACATTTCCATTTCGCCAATAGGCCTACATGTTTCTTGGTTTAAAAGGCCAAAACAATTTCTTCGTATTTTATTAGTTCGCTTTGACAATGCTACCAATATTTCCATTTCGCCAATAGGCCTACATGTTTCTTGGTTTAAAAGGCCAAAACAATTTCTTCGTATTTTATTAGTTCGCTTTGACAAAGCTACCAATATTTCCATTTCGCCAATAGGCCTACATGTTTCTTGGTTTAAAAGGCCAAAACAATTTCTTCGTATTTTATTAGTTCGCTTTGACAAAGCTACCAATATTTCCATTTCGCCAATAGGCCTACATGTTTCTTGGTTTAAAAGGCCAAAACAATTTCTTCGTATTTTATTAGTTCGCTTTGACAATGCTACCAACATTTCCATTTCGCCAATAGGCCTACATGTTTCTTGGTTTAAAAGGCCAAAACAATTTCTTCGTATTTTATTAGTTCGCTTTGACAAAGCTACCAATATTTCCATTTCGCCAATAGGCCTACATGTTTCTAAGTTTAAAAGGCCAAAACAATTTCTTCGTATTTTATTAGTTCGCTTTGACAATGCTACCAACATTTCCATTTCGCCAATAGGCCTACATGTTTCTTGGTTTAAAAGGCCAAAACAATTACTTCGTATTTTATTAGTTCGCTTTGACAATGCTACCAACATTTCCATTTCGCCAATAGGCCTACATGTTTCTTGGTTTAAAAGGCCAAAACAATTTCTTCGTATTTTATTAGTTCGCATTGACAATGCTACCAACATTTCCATTTCGCCAATAGGCCTACATGTTTCTTGGTTTAAAAGGCCAAAACAATTTCTTCGTATTTTATTAGTTCGCTTTGACAAAGCTACCAATATTTCCATTTCGCCAATAGGCCTACATGTTTCTTGGTTTAAAAGGCCAAAACAATTTCTTCGTATTTTATTAGTTCGCTTTGACAATGCTACCAACATTTCCATTTCGCCAATAGGCCTACATGTTTCTTGGTTTAAAAGGCCAAAACAATTACGTTGTATTTTATTAGCTCGCTTTGACAAAGCTACCAATATTTCCATTTCGCCAATAGGCCTACATGTTTCTTGGTTTAAAAGGCCAAAACAATTACTTCGTATTTTATTAGTTCGCTTTGACAATGCTACCAACATTTCCATTTCGCCAATAGGCCTACATGTTTCTTGGTTTAAAAGGCCAAAACAATTTCTTCGTATTTTATTAGTTCGCTTTGACAAAGCTACCAATATTTCCATTTCGCCAATAGGCCTACATGTTTCTTGGTTTAAAAGGCCAAAAAAAAATTTCTTCGTATTTTATTAGTTCGCTTTGACAATGCTACCAACATTTCCATTTCGCCAATAGGCCTACATGTTTCTTGGTTTAAAAGGCCAAAACAATTTCTTCGTATTTTATTAGTTCGCTTTGACAATGCTACCAACATTTCCATTTCGCCAATAGGCCTACATGTTTCTTGGTTTAAAAGGCCAAAACAATTTCTTCGTATTTTATTAGTTCGCTTTGACAAAGCTACCAATATTTCCATTTCGCCAATAGGCCTACATGTTTCTTGGTTTAAAAGGCCAAAACAATTTCTTCGTATTTTATTAGTTCGCTTTGACAATGCTACCAACATTTCCATTTCGCCAATAGGCCTACATGTTTCTTGGTTTAAAAGGCCAAAACAATTTCTTCGTATTTTATTAGTTCGCTTTGACAAAGCTACCAATATTTCCATTTCGCCAATAGGCCTACATGTTTCTTGGTTTAAAAGGCCAAAACAATTTCTTCGGTTTTTATTAGTTCGCTTTGACAAAGCTACCAATATTTCCATTTCGCCAATAGGCCTACATGTTTCTTGGTTTAAAAGGCCAAAACAATTTCTTCGTATTTTATTAGTTCGCTTTGACAAAGCTACCAATATTTCCATTTCGCCAATAGGCCTACATGTTTCTTGGTTTAAAAGGCCAAAACAATTTCTTCGTATTTTATTAGTTCGCTTTGACAAAGCTACCAATATTTCCATTTCGCCAATAGGCCTACATGTTTCTTGGTTTAAAAGGCCAAAACAATTTCTTCGTATTTTATTAGTTCGCTTTGACAATGCTACCAACATTTCCATTTCGCCAATAGGCCTACATGTTTCTTGGTTTAAAAGGCCAAAACAATTACTTCGTATTTTATTAGTTCGCTTTGACAATGCTACCAACATTTCCATTTCGCCAATAGGCCTACATGTTTCTTGGTTTAAAAGGCCAAAACAATTTCTTCGTATTTTATTAGTTCGCTTTGACAAAGCTACCAATATTTCCATTTCGCCAATAGGCCTACATGTTTCTTGGTTTAAAAGGCCAAAACAATTTCTTCGTATTTTATTAGTTCGCTTTGACAAAGCTACCAATATTTCCATTTCGCCAATAGGCCTACATGTTTCGTGGTTTAAAAGGCCAAAACAATTTCTTCGTATTTTATTAGTTCGCTTTGACAAAGCGACCAATATTTCCATTTCGCCAATAGGCCTACATGTTTCTTGGTTTAAAAGGCCAAAACAATTTCTTCGTATTTTATTAGTTCGCTTTGACAAAGCTACCAATATTTCCATTTCGCCAATAGGCCTACATGTTTCTTGGTTTAAAAGGCCAAAACAATTTCTTCGTATTTTATTAGTTCGCTTTGACAAAGCTACCAATATTTCCATTTCGCCAATAGGCCTACATGTTTCGTGGTTTAAAAGGCCAAAACAATTTCTTCGTATTTTATTAGTTCGCTTTGACAAAGCTACCAATATTTCCATTTCGCCAATAGGCCTACATGTTTCTTGGTTTAAAAGGCCAAAACAATTTCTTCGTATTTTATTAGTTCGCTTTGACAAAGCTACCAATATTTCCATTTCGCCAATAGGCCTACATGTTTCTTGGTTTAAAAGGCCAAAACAATTTCTTCGTATTTTATTAGTTCGCTTTGACAATGCTACCAACATTTCCATTTCGCCAATAGGCCTACATGTTTCTTGGTTTAAAAGGCCAAAACAATTTCTTCGTATTTTATTAGTTCGCTTTGACAAAGCTACCAATATTTCCATTTCGCCAATAGGCCTACATGTTTCTTGGTTTAAAAGGCCAAAACAATTTCTTCGTATTTTATTAGTTCGCTTTGACAAAGCTACCAATATTTCCATTTCGCCAATAGGCCTACATGTTTCTTGGTTTAAAAGGCCAAAACAATTTCTTCGTATTTTATTAGTTCGCTTTGACAAAGCTACCAATATTTCCATTTCGCCAATAGGCCTACATGTTTCTTGGTTTAAAAGGCCAAAACAATTACTTCGTATTTTATTAGTTCGCTTTGACAATGCTACCAACATTTCCATTTCGCCAATAGGCCTACATGTTTCTTGGTTTAAAAGGCCAAAACAATTTCTTCGTATTTTATTAGTTCGCTTTGACAAAGCTACCAATATTTCCATTTCGCCAATAGGCCTACATGTTTCTTGGTTTAAAAGGCCAAAACAATTTCTTCGTATTTTATTAGTTCGCTTTGACAAAGCTACCAATATTTCCATTTCGCCAATAGGCCTACATGTTTCTTGGTTTAAAAGGCCAAAACAATTTTTTCGTATTTTATTAGTTCGCTTTGACAAAGCTACCAATATTTCCATTTCGCCAATAGGCCTACATGTTTCTTGGTTTAAAAGGCCAAAACAATTTCTTCGTATTTTATTAGATCGCTTTGACAAAGCTACCAATATTTCCATTTCGCCAATAGGCCTACATGTTTCTTGGTTTAAAAGGCCAAAACAATTTCTTCGTATTTTATTAGTTCGCTTTGACAAAGCTACCAATATTTCCATTTCGCCAATAGGCCTACATGTTTCTTGGTTTAAAAGGCCAAAACAATTTCTTCGTATTTTATTAGTTCGCTTTGACAAAGCTACCAATATTTCCATTTCGCCAATAGGCCTACATGTTTCTTGGTTTAAAAGGCCAAAACAATTTCTTCGTATTTTATTAGTTCGCTTTGACAAAGCTACCAATATTTCCATTTCGCCAATAGGCCTACATGTTTCTTGGTTTAAAAGGCCAAAACAATTTCTTCGTATTTTATTAGTTCGCTTTGACAATGCTACCAACATTTCCATTTCGCCAATAGGCCTACATGTTTCTTGGTTTAAAAGGCCAAAACAATTACTTCGTATTTTATTAGCTCGCTTTGACAATGCTACCAATATTTCCATTTCGCCAATAGGCCTACATGTTTCTTGGTTTAAAAGGCCAAAACAATTTCTTCGTATTTTATTAGTTCGCTTTGACAAAGCTACCAATATTTCCATTTCGCCAATAGGCCTACATGTTTCTTGGTTTAAAAGGCCAAAACAATTTCTTCGTATTTTATTAGTTCGCTTTGACAAAGCTACCAATATTTCCATTTCGCCAATAGGCCTACATGTTTCTTGGTTTAAAAGGCCAAAACAATTTCTTCGTATTTTATTAGTTCGCTTTGACAATGCTACCAACATTTCCATTTCGCCAATAGGCCTACATGTTTCTTGGTTTAAAAGGCCAAAACAATTACTTCGTATTTTATTAGTTCGCTTTGACAATGCTACCAATATTTCCATTTCGCCAATAGGCATACATGTTTCTTGGTTTAAAAGGCCAAAACAATTAGTTCGTATTTTATTAGTTCGCTTTGACAAAGCTACCAATATTTCCATTTCGACAATAGGCCTACATGTTTCTTGGTTTAAAAGGCCAAAACAATTACGTTGTATTTTATTAGCTCGCTTTGACAAAGCTACCAATATTTCCATTTCGCCAATAGGCCTACATGTTTCTTGGTTTAAAAGGCCAAAACAATTTCTTCGTATTTTATTAGTTCGCTTTGACAAAGCTACCAATATTTCCATTTCGCCAATAGGCCTACATGTTTCTTGGTTTAAAAGGCCAAAACAATTTCTTCGTATTTTATTAGTTCGCTTTGACAAAGCTACCAATATTTCCATTTCGCCAATAGGCCTACATGTTTCTTGGTTTAAAAGGCCAAAACAATTTCTTCGTATTTTATTAGTTCGCTTTGACAAAGCTACCAATATTTCCATTTCGCCAATAGGCCTACATGTTTCTTGGTTTAAAAGGCCAAAACAATTTCTTCGTATTTTATTAGTTCGCTTTGACAATGCTACCAACATTTCCATTTCGCCAATAGGCCTACATGTTTCTTGGTTTAAAAGGCCAAAACAATTTCTTCGTATTTTATTAGTTCGCTTTGACAAAGCTACCAATATTTCCATTTCGCCAATAGGCCTACATGTTTCTTGGTTTAAAAGGCCAAAACAATTTCTTCGTATTTTATTAGTTCGCTTTGACAATGCTACCAACATTTCCATTTCGCCAATAGGCCTACATGTTTCTTGGTTTAAAAGGCCAAAACAATTTCTTCGTATTTTATTAGTTCGCTCTGACAATGCTACCAACATTTCCATTTCGCCAATAGGCCTACATGTTTCTTGGTTTAAAAGGCCAAAACAATTTCTCCGTATTTTATTAGTTCGCTTTGACAATGCTACCAACATTTCCATTTCGCCAATTGGCCTACATGTTTCTTGGTTTAAAAGGCCAAAACAATTTCTTCGTATTTTATTAGTTCGCTTTGACAAAGCTACCAATATTTCCATTTCGCCAATAGGCCTACATGTTTCTTGGTTTAAAAGGCCAAAACAATTTCTTCGTATTTTATTAGTTCGCTTTGACAATGCTACCAACATTTCCATTTCGCCAATAGGCCTACATGTTTCTTGGTTTAAAAGGCCAAAACAATTTCTTCGTATTTTATTAGTTCGCTTTGACAATGCTACCAACATTTCCATTTCGCCAATAGGCCTACATGTTTCTTGGTTTAAAAGGCCAAAACAATTTCTTCGTATTTTATTAGTTCGCTTTGACAATGCTACCAATATTTCCATTTCGCCAATAGGCCTACATGTTTCTTGGTTTAAAAGGCCAAAACAATTTCTTCGTATTTTATTAGTTCGCTTTGACAAAGCTACCAATATTTCCATTTCGCCAATAGGCCTACATGTTTCTTGGTTCAAAAGGCCAAAACAATTTCTTCGTATTTTATTAGTTCGCTTTGACAAAGCTACCAATATTTCCATTTCGCCAATAGGCCTACATGTTTCTTGGTTTAAAAGGCCAAAACAATTTCTTCGTATTTTATTAGTTCGCTTTGACAATGCTACCAACATTTCCATTTCGCCAATAGGCCTACATGTTTCTTGGTTTAAAAGGCCAAAACAATTTCTTCGTATTTTATTAGTTCGCTTTGACAAAGCTACCAATATTTCCATTTCGCCAATAGGCCTACATGTTTCTAAGTTTAAAAGGCCAAAACAATTTCTTCGTATTTTATTAGTTCGCTTTGACAATGCTACCAACATTTCCATTTCGCCAATAGGCCTACATGTTTCTTGGTTTAAAAGGCCAAAACAATTTCTTCGTATTTTATTAGTTCGCTTTGACAATGCTACCAACATTTCCATTTCGCCAATAGGCCTACATGTTTCTTGGTTTAAAAGGCCAAAACAATTTCTTCGTATTTTATTAGTTCGCTTTGACAATGCTACCAACATTTCCATTTCGCCAATAGGCCTACATGTTTCTTGGTTTAAAAGGCCAAAACAATTTCTTCGTATTTTATTAGTTCGCTTTGACAAAGCTACCAATATTTCCATTTCGCCAATAGGCCTACATGTTTCTTGGTTTAAAAGGCCAAAACAATTTCTTCGTATTTTATTAGTTCGCTTTGACAATGCTACCAACATTTCCATTTCGCCAATAGGCCTACATGTTTCTTGGTTTAAAAGGCCAAAACAATTTCTTCGTATTTTATTAGTTCGCTTTGACAAAGCTACCAATATTTCCATTTCGCCAATAGGCCTACATGTTTCTTGGTTTAAAAGGCCAAAACAATTTCTTCGTATTTTATTAGTTCGCTTTGACAAAGCTACCAATATTTCCATTTCGCCAATAGGCCTACATGTTTCTTGGTTTAAAAGGCCAAAACAATTTCTTCGTATTTTATTAGTTCGCTTTGACAAAGCTACCAATATTTCCATTTCGCCAATAGGCCTACATGTTTCTTGGTTTAAAAGGCCAAAACAATTTCTTCGTATTTTATTAGTTCGCTTTGACAATGCTACCAACATTTCCATTTCGCCAATAGGCCTACATGTTTCTTGGTTTAAAAGGCCAAAACAATTTCTTCGTATTTTATTAGTTCGCTTTGACAAAGCTACCAATATTTCCATTTCGCCAATAGGCCTACATGTTTCTTGGTTTAAAAGGCCAAAACAATTTCTTCGTATTTTATTAGTTCGCTTTGATAATGCTACCAACATTTCCATTTCGCCAATAGGCCTACATGTTTCTTGGTTTAAAAGGCCAAAACAATTTCTTCGTATTTTATTAGTTCGCTCTGACAATGCTACCAACATTTCCATTTCGCCAATAGGCCTACATGTTTCTTGGTTTAAAAGGCCAAAACAATTTCTCCGTATTTTATTAGTTCGCTTTGACAATGCTACCAACATTTCCATTTCGCCAATTGGCCTACATGTTTCTTGGTTTAAAAGGCCAAAACAATTTCTTCGTATTTTATTAGTTCGCTTTGACAAAGCTACCAATATTTCCATTTCGCCAATAGGCCTACATGTTTCTTGGTTTAAAAGGCCAAAACAATTTCTTCGTATTTTATTAGTTCGCTTTGACAATGCTACCAACATTTCCATTTCGCCAATAGGCCTACATGTTTCTTGGTTTAAAAGGCCAAAACAATTTCTTCGTATTTTATTAGTTCGCTTTGACAATGCTACCAACATTTCCATTTCGCCAATAGGCCTACATGTTTCTTGGTTTAAAAGGCCAAAACAATTTCTTCGTATTTTATTAGTTCGCTTTGACAATGCTACCAATATTTCCATTTCGCCAATAGGCCTACATGTTTCTTGGTTTAAAAGGCCAAAACAATTTCTTCGTATTTTATTAGTTCGCTTTGACAAAGCTACCAATATTTCCATTTCGCCAATAGGCCTACATGTTTCTTGGTTTAAAAGGCCAAAACAATTTCTTCGTATTTTATTAGTTCGCTTTGACAAAGCTACCAATATTTCCATTTCGCCAATAGGCCTACATGTTTCTTGGTTTAAAAGGCCAAAACAATTTCTTCGTATTTTATTAGTTCGCTTTGACAATGCTACCAACATTTCCATTTCGCCAATAGGCCTACATGTTTCTTGGTTTAAAAGGCCAAAACAATTTCTTCGTATTTTATTAGTTCGCTTTGACAAAGCTACCAATATTTCCATTTCGCCAATAGGCCTACATGTTTCTAAGTTTAAAAGGCCAAAACAATTTCTTCGTATTTTATTAGTTCGCTTTGACAATGCTACCAACATTTCCATTTCGCCAATAGGCCTACATGTTTCTTGGTTTAAAAGGCCAAAACAATTACTTCGTATTTTATTAGTTCGCTTTGACAATGCTACCAACATTTCCATTTCGCCAATAGGCCTACATGTTTCTTGGTTTAAAAGGCCAAAACAATTTCTTCGTATTTTATTAGTTCGCATTGACAATGCTACCAACATTTCCATTTCGCCAATAGGCCTACATGTTTCTTGGTTTAAAAGGCCAAAACAATTTCTTCGTATTTTATTAGTTCGCTTTGACAAAGCTACCAATATTTCCATTTCGCCAATAGGCCTACATGTTTCTTGGTTTAAAAGGCCAAAACAATTTCTTCGTATTTTATTAGTTCGCTTTGACAATGCTACCAACATTTCCATTTCGCCAATAGGCCTACATGTTTCTTGGTTTAAAAGGCCAAAACAATTACGTTGTATTTTATTAGCTCGCTTTGACAAAGCTACCAATATTTCCATTTCGCCAATAGGCCTACATGTTTCTTGGTTTAAAAGGCCAAAACAATTACTTCGTATTTTATTAGTTCGCTTTGACAATGCTACCAACATTTCCATTTCGCCAATAGGCCTACATGTTTCTTGGTTTAAAAGGCCAAAACAATTTCTTCGTATTTTATTAGTTCGCTTTGACAAAGCTACCAATATTTCCATTTCGCCAATAGGCCTACATGTTTCTTGGTTTAAAAGGCCAAAACAATTTCTTCGTATTTTATTAGTTCGCTTTGACAAAGCTACCAATATTTCCATTTCGCCAATAGGCCTACATGTTTCTTGGTTTAAAAGGCCAAAACAATTTCTTCGTATTTTATTAGTTCGCTTTGACAAAGCTACCAATATTTCCATTTCGCCAATAGGCCTACATGTTTCTTGGTTTAAAAGGCCAAAACAATTTCTTCGTATTTTATTAGTTCGCTTTGACAAAGCTACCAATATTTCCATTTCGCCAATAGGCCTACATGTTTCTTGGTTTAAAAGGCCAAAACAATTTCTTCGTATTTTATTAGTTCGCTTTGACAATGCTACCAACATTTCCATTTCGCCAATAGGCCTACATGTTTCTTGGTTTAAAAGGCCAAAACAATTTCTTCGTATTTTATTAGTTCGCTTTGACAATGCTACCAACATTTCCATTTCGCCAATAGGCCTACATGTTTCTTGGTTTAAAAGGCCAAAACAATTTCTTCGTATTTTATTAGTTCGCTTTGACAAAGCTACCAATATTTCCATTTCGCCAATAGGCCTACATGTTTCTTGGTTTAAAAGGCCAAAACAATTTCTTCGTATTTTATTAGTTCGCTTTGACAATGCTACCAACATTTCCATTTCGCCAATAGGCCTACATGTTTCTTGGTTTAAAAGGCCAAAACAATTACGTTGTATTTTATTAGCTCGCTTTGACAAAGCTACCAATATTTCCATTTCGCCAATAGGCCTACATGTTTCTTGGTTTAAAAGGCCAAAACAATTACTTCGTATTTTATTAGTTCGCTTTGACAATGCTACCAACAATTCCATTTCGCCAATAGGCCTACATGTTTCTTGGTTTAAAAGGCCAAAACAATTTCTTCGTATTTTATTAGTTCGCTTTGACAAAGCTACCAATATTTCCATTTCGCCAATAGGCCTACATGTTTCTTGGTTTAAAAGGCCAAAACAATTTCTTCGTATTTTATTAGTTCGCTTTGACAAAGCTACCAATATTTCCATTTCGCCAATAGGCCTACATGTTTCTTGGTTTAAAAGGCCAAAACAATTTCTTCGTATTTTATTAGTTCGCTTTGACAAAGCTACCAATATTTCCATTTCGCCAATAGGCCTACATGTTT
This sequence comes from Prosapia bicincta, assembly GCA_036971475.1. Classification (NCBI taxonomy): domain Eukaryota; kingdom Metazoa; phylum Arthropoda; class Insecta; order Hemiptera; family Cercopidae; genus Prosapia; species Prosapia bicincta. Next base: position 170,960 of record JBAIZL010000016.1, read on the forward strand.
CTTGGTTTAAAAGGCCAAAACAATTTCTTCGTATTTTATTAGTTCGCTTTGACAAAGCTACCAATATTTCCATTTCGCCAATAGGCCTACATGTTTCTTGGTTTAAAAGGCCAAAACAATTTCTTCGTATTTTATTAGTTCGCTTTGACAAAGCTACCAATATTTCCATTTCGCCAATAGGCCTACATGTTTCTTGGTTTAAAAGGCCAAAACAATTTCTTCGTATTTTATTAGTTCGCTTTGACAATGCTACCAACATTTCCATTTCGCCAATAGGCCTACATGTTTCTTGGTTTAAAAGGCCAAAACAATTACGTTGTATTTTATTAGCTCGCTTTGACAAAGCTACCAATATTTCCATTTCGCCAATAGGCCTACATGTTTCTTGGTTTAAAAGGCCAAAACAATTACTTCGTATTTTATTAGTTCGCTTTGACAATGCTACCAACATTTCCATTTCGCCAATAGGCCTACATGTTTCTTGGTTTAAAAGGCCAAAACAATTTCTTCGTATTTTATTAGTTCGCTTTGACAAAGCTACCAATATTTCCATTTCGCCAATAGGCCTACATGTTTCTTGGTTTAAAAGGCCAAAACAATTTCTTCGTATTTTATTAGTTCGCTTTGACAAAGCTACCAATATTTCCATTTCGCCAATAGGCCTACATGTTTCTTGGTTTAAAAGGCCAAAACAATTTCTTCGTATTTTATTAGTTCGCTTTGACAAAGCTACCAATATTTCCATTTCGCCAATAGGCCTACATGTTTCTTGGTTTAAAAGGCCAAAACAATTTCTTCGTATTTTATTAGTTCGCTTTGACAAAGCTACCAATATTTCCATTTCGCCAATAGGCCTACATGTTTCTTGGTTTAAAAGGCCAAAACAATTTCTTCGTATTTTATTAGTTCGCTTTGACAATGCTACCAACATTTCCATTTCGCCAATAGGCCTACATGTTTCTTGGTTTAAAAGGCCAAAACAATTTCTTCGTATTTTATTAGTTCGCTTTGACAATGCTACCAACATTTCCATTTCGCCAATAGGCCTACATGTTTCTTGGTTTAAAAGGCCAAAACAATTTCTTCGTATTTTATTAGTTCGCTTTGACAAAGCTACCAATATTTCCATTTCGCCAATAGGCCTACATGTTTCTTGGTTTAAAAGGCCAAAACAATTTCTTCGTATTTTATTAGTTCGCTTTGACAATGCTACCAACATTTCCATTTCGCCAATAGGCCTACATGTTTCTTGGTTTAAAAGGCCAAAACAATTTCTTCGTATTTTATTAGTTCGCTTTGATAAAGCTACCAATATTTCCATTTCGCCAATAGGCCTACATGTTTCTTGGTTTAAAAGGCCAAAACAATTTCTTCGTATTTTATTAGTTCGCTTTGACAAAGCTACCAACATTTCCATTTCGCCAATAGGCCTACATGTTTCTTTGTTTAAAAGGCCAAAACAATTTCTTCGTATTTTATTAGTTCGCTTTGACAAAGCTACCAATATTTCCATTTCGCCAATAGGCCTACATGTTTCTTGGTTTAAAAGGCCAAAACAATTTCTTCGTCTTTTATTAGTTCGCTTTGACAAAGCTACCAATATTTCCATTTCGCCAATAGGCCTACATGTTTCTTGGTTTAAAAGGCCAAAACAATTTCTTCGTATTTTATTAGTTCGCTTTGACAATGCTACCAACATTTCCATTTCGCCAATAGGCCTACATGTTTCTTGGTTTAAAAGGCCAAAACAATTTCTTCGTATTTTATTAGTTCGCTTTGACAAAGCTACCAATATTTCCATTTCGCCAATAGGCCTACATGTTTCTTGGTTTAAAAGGCCAAAACAATTTCTTCGTATTTTATTAGTTCGCTTTGACAAAGCTACCAATATTTCCATTTCGCCAATAGGCCTACATGTTTCTTGGTTTAAAAGGCCAAAACAATTTTTTCGTATTTTATTAGTTCGCTTTGACAAAGCTACCAATATTTCCATTTCGCCAATAGGCCTACATGTTTCTTGGTTTAAAAGGCCAAAACAATTTCTTCGTATTTTATTAGTTCGCTTTGACAAAGCTACCAATATTTCCATTTCGCCAATAGGCCTACATTTTTCTTGGTTTAAAAGGCCAAAACAATTTCTTCGTATTTTATTAGTTCGCTTTGACAAAGCTACCAATATTTCCATTTCGCCAATAGGCCTACATGTTTCTTGGTTTAAAAGGCCAAAACAATTTCTTCGTATTTTATTAGTTCGCTTTGACAAAGCTACCAATATTTCCATTTCGCCAATAGGCCTACATGTTTCTTGGTTTAAAAGGCCAAAACAATTTCTTCGTATTTTATTAGTTCGCTTTGACAATGCTACCAACATTTCCATTTCGCCAATAGGCCTACATGTTTCTTGGTTTAAAAGGCCAAAACAATTTCTTCGTATTTTATTAGTTCGCTTTGACAAAGCTACCAATATTTCCATTTCGCCAATAGGCCTACATGTTTCTTGGTTTAAAAGGCCAAAACAATTTCTTCGTATTTTATTAGTTCGCTTTGACAAAGCTACCAATATTTCCATTTCGCCAATAGGCCTACATGTTTCTTGGTTTAAAAGGCCAAAACAATTTCTTCGTATTTTATTAGTTCGCTTTGACAAAGCTACCAATATTTCCATTTCGCCAATAGGCCTACATGTTTCTTGGTTTAAAAGGCCAAAACAATTTCTTCGTATTTTATTAGTTCGCTTTGACAAAGCTACCAATATTTCCATTTCGCCAATAGGCCTACATGTTTCTTGGTTTAAAAGGCCAAAACAATTTCTTCGTATTTTATTAGTTCGCTTTGACAAAGCTACCAATATTTCCATTTCGCCAATAGGCCTACATGTTTCTTGGTTTAAAAGGCCAAAACAATTTCTTCGTATTTTATTAGTTCGCTTTGACAAAGCTACCAATATTTCCATTTCGCCAATAGGCCTACATGTTTCTTGGTTTAAAAGGCCAAAACAATTTCTTCGTATTTTATTAGTTCGCTTTGACAAAGCTACCAATATTTCCATTTCGCCAATAGGCCTACATGTTTCTTGGTTTAAAAGGCCAAAACAATTTCTTCGTATTTTATTAGTTCGCTTTGACAAAGCTACCAATATTTCCATTTCGCCAATAGGCCTACATGTTTCTTGGTTTAAAAGGCCAAAACAATTTCTTCGTATTTTATTAGTTCGCTTTGACAAAGCTACCAATATTTCCATTTCGCCAATAGGCCTACATGTTTCTTGGTTTAAAAGGCCAAAACAATTTCTTCGTATTTTATTAGTTCGCTTTGACAAAGCTACCAATATTTCCATTTCGCCAATAGGCCTACATGTTTCTTGGTTTAAAAGGCCAAAACAATTTCTTCGTATTTTATTAGTTCGCTTTGACAAAGCTACCAATATTTCCATTTCGCCAATAGGCCTACATGTTTCTTGGTTTAAAAGGCCAAAACAATTTCTTCGTATTTTATTAGTTCGCTTTGACAAAGCTACCAATATTTCCATTTCGCCAATAGGCCTACATGTTTCTTGGTTTAAAAGGCCAAAACAATTTCTTCGTATTTTATTAGTTCGCTTTGACAAAGCTACCAATATTTCCATTTCGCCAATAGGCCTACATGTTTCTTGGTTTAAAAGGCCAAAACAATTTCTTCGTATTTTATTAGTTCGCTTTGACAAAGCTACCAATATTTCCATTTCGCCAATAGGCCTACATGTTTCTTGGTTTAAAAGGCCAAAACAATTTCTTCGTATTTTATTAGTTCGCTTTGACAAAGCTACCAATATTTCCATTTCGCCAATAGGCCTACATGTTTCTTGGTTTAAAAGGCCAAAACAATTTCTTCGTATTTTATTAGTTCGCTTTGACAAAGCTACCAATATTTCCATTTCGCCAATAGGCCTACATGTTTCTTGGTTTAAAAGGCCAAAACAATTTCTTCGTATTTTATTAGTTCGCTTTGACAAAGCTACCAATATTTCCATTTCGCCAATAGGCCTACATGTTTCTTGGTTTAAAAGGCCAAAACAATTTCTTCGTATTTTATTAGTTCGCTTTGACAATGCTACCAACATTTCCATTTCGCCAATAGGCCTACATGTTTCTTGGTTTAAAAGGCCAAAACAATTTCTTCGTATTTTATTAGTTCGCTTTGACAAAGCTACCAATATTTCCATTTCGCCAATAGGCCTACATGTTTCTTGGTTTAAAAGGCCAAAACAATTACTTCGTATTTTATTAGTTCGCTTTGACAATGCTACCAACATTTCCATTTCGCCAATAGGCCTACATGTTTCTTGGTTTAAAAGGCCAAAACAATTTCTTCGTATTTTATTAGTTCGCTTTGACAAAGCTACCAATATTTCCATTTCGCCAATAGGCCTACATGTTTCTTGGTTTAAAAGGCCAAAACAATTTCTTCGTATTTTATTAGTTCGCTTTGACAAAGCTACCAATATTTCCATTTCGCCAATAGGCCTACATGTTTCTTGGTTTAAAAGGCCAAAACAATTTCTTCGTATTTTATTAGTTCGCTTTGACAAAGCTACCAATATTTCCATTTCGCCAATAGGCCTACATGTTTCTTGGTTTAAAAGGCCAAAACAATTTCTTCGTATTTTATTAGTTCGCTTTGACAAAGCTACCAATATTTCCATTTCGCCAATAGGCCTACATGTTTCTTGGTTTAAAAGGCCAAAACAATTTCTTCGTATTTTATTAGTTCGCTTTGACAATGCTACCAACATTTCCATTTCGCCAATAGGCCTACATGTTTCTTGGTTTAAAAGGCCAAAACAATTTCTTCGTATTTTATTAGTTCGCTTTGACAAAGCTACCAATATTTCCATTTCGCCAATAGGCCTACATGTTTCTTGGTTTAAAAGGCCAAAACAATTTCTTCGTATTTTATTAGTTCGCTTTGACAAAGCTACCAATATTTCCATTTCGCCAATAGGCCTACATGTTTCTTGGTTTAAAAGGCCAAAACAATTTCTTCGTATTTTATTAGTTCGCTTTGACAAAGCTACCAATATTTCCATTTCGCCAATAGGCCTACATGTTTCTTGGTTTAAAAGGCCAAAACAATTTCTTCGTATTTTATTAGTTCGCTTTGACAAAGCTACCAATATTTCCATTTCGCCAATAGGCCTACATGTTTCTTGGTTTAAAAGGCCAAAACAATTTCTTCGTATTTTATTAGTTCGCTTTGACAAAGCTACCAATATTTCCATTTCGCCAATAGGCCTACATGTTTCTTGGTTTAAAAGGCCAAAACAATTTCTTCGTATTTTATTAGTTCGCTTTGACAATGCTACCAACATTTCCATTTCGCCAATAGGCCTACATGTTTCTTGGTTTAAAAGGCCAAAACAATTTCTTCGTATTTTATTAGTTCGCTTTGACAAAGCTACCAATATTTCCATTTCGCCAATAGGCCTACATGTTTCTTGGTTTAAAAGGCCAAAACAATTTCTTCGTATTTTATTAGTTCGCTTTGACAATGCTACCAACATTTCCATTTCGCCAATAGGCCTACATGTTTCTTGGTTTAAAAGGCCAAAACAATTTCTTCGTATTTTATTAGTTCGCTTTGACAAAGCTACCAATATTTCCATTTCGCCAATAGGCCTACATGTTTCTTGGTTTAAAAGGCCAAAACAATTTCTTCGTATTTTATTAGTTCGCTTTGACAAAGCTACCAATATTTCCATTTCGCCAATAGGCCTACATGTTTCTTGGTTTAAAAGGCCAAAACAATTTCTTCGTATTTTATTAGTTCGCTTTGACAATGCTACCAACATTTCCATTTCGCCAATAGGCCTACATGTTTCTTGGTTTAAAAGGCCAAAACAATTTCTTCGTATTTTATTAGTTCGCTTTGACAAAGCTACCAATATTTCCATTTCGCCAATAGGCCTACATGTTTCTTGGTTTAAAAGGCCAAAACAATTTCTTCGTATTTTATTAGTTCGCTTTGACAAAGCTACCAATATTTCCATTTCGCCAATAGGCCTACATGTTTCTTGGTTTAAAAGGCCAAAACAATTTCTTCGTATTTTATTAGTTCGCTTTGACAAAGCTACCAATATTTCCATTTCGCCAATAGGCCTACATGTTTCTTGGTTTAAAAGGCCAAAACAATTTCTTCGTATTTTATTAGTTCGCTTTGACAAAGCTACCAATATTTCCATTTCGCCAATAGGCCTACATGTTTCTTGGTTTAAAAGGCCAAAACAATTTCTTCGTATTTTATTAGTTCGCTTTGACAAAGCTACCAATATTTCCATTTCGCCAATAGGCCTACATGTTTCTTGGTTTAAAAGGCCAAAACAATTTCTTCGTATTTTATTAGTTCGCTTTGACAAAGCTACCAATATTTCCATTTCGCCAATAGGCCTACATGTTTCTTGGTTTAAAAGGCCAAAACAATTTCTTCGTATTTTATTAGTTCGCTTTGACAAAGCTACCAATATTTCCATTTCGCCAATAGGCCTACATGTTTCTTGGTTTAAAAGGCCAAAACAATTTCTTCGTATTTTATTAGTTCGCTTTGACAAAGCTACCAATATTTCCATTTCGCCAATAGGCCTACATGTTTCTTGGTTTAAAAGGCCAAAACAATTTCTTCGTATTTTATTAGTTCGCTTTGACAAAGCTACCAATATTTCCATTTCGCCAATAGGCCTACATGTTTCTTGGTTTAAAAGGCCAAAACAATTTCTTCGTATTTTATTAGTTCGCTTTGACAAAGCTACCAATATTTCCATTTCGCCAATAGGCCTACATGTTTCTTGGTTTAAAAGGCCAAAACAATTTCTTCGTATTTTATTAGTTCGCTTTGACAAAGCTACCAATATTTCCATTTCGCCAATAGGCCTACATGTTTCTTGGTTTAAAAGGCCAAAACAATTTCTTCGTATTTTATTAGTTCGCTTTGACAAAGCTACCAATATTTCCATTTCGCCAATAGGCCTACATGTTTCTTGGTTTAAAAGGCCAAAACAATTTCTTCGTATTTTATTAGTTCGCTTTGACAAAGCTACCAATATTTCCATTTCGCCAATAGGCCTACATGTTTCTTGGTTTAAAAGGCCAAAACAATTTCTTCGTATTTTATTAGTTCGCTTTGACAAAGCTACCAATATTTCCATTTCGCCAATAGGCCTACATGTTTCTTGGTTTAAAAGGCCAAAACAATTTCTTCGTATTTTATTAGTTCGCTTTGACAAAGCTACCAATATTTCCATTTCGCCAATAGGCCTACATGTTTCTTGGTTTAAAAGGCCAAAACAATTTCTTCGTATTTTATTAGTTCGCTTTGACAAAGCTACCAATATTTCCATTTCGCCAATAGGCCTACATGTTTCTTGGTTTAAAAGGCCAAAACAATTTCTTCGTATTTTATTAGTTCGCTTTGACAAAGCTACCAATATTTCCATTTCGCCAATAGGCCTACATGTTTCTTGGTTTAAAAGGCCAAAACAATTTCTTCGTATTTTATTAGTTCGCTTTGACAAAGCTACCAATATTTCCATTTCGCCAATAGGCCTACATGTTTCTTGGTTTAAAAGGCCAAAACAATTTCTTCGTATTTTATTAGTTCGCTTTGACAAAGCTACCAATATTTCCATTTCGCCAATAGGCCTACATGTTTCTTGGTTTAAAAGGCCAAAACAATTTCTTCGTATTTTATTAGTTCGCTTTGACAAAGCTACCAATATTTCCATTTCGCCAATAGGCCTACATGTTTCTTGGTTTAAAAGGCCAAAACAATTTCTTCGTATTTTATTAGTTCGCTTTGACAAAGCTACCAATATTTCCATTTCGCCAATAGGCCTACATGTTTCTTGGTTTAAAAGGCCAAAACAATTACTTCGTATTTTATTAGTTCGCTTTGACAATGCTACCAACATTTCCATTTCGCCAATAGGCCTACATGTTTCTTGGTTTAAAAGGCCAAAACAATTTCTTCGTATTTTATTAGTTCGCTTTGACAAAGCTACCAATATTTCCATTTCGCCAATAGGCCTACATGTTTCTTGGTTTAAAAGGCCAAAACAATTTCTTCGTATTTTATTAGTTCGCTTTGACAAAGCTACCAATATTTCCATTTCGCCAATAGGCCTACATGTTTCTTGGTTTAAAAGGCCAAAACAATTTCTTCGTATTTTATTAGTTCGCTTTGACAAAGCTACCAATATTTCCATTTCGCCAATAGGCCTACATGTTTCTTGGTTTAAAAGGCCAAAACAATTTCTTCGTATTTTATTAGTTCGCTTTGACAAAGCTACCAATATTTCCATTTCGCCAATAGGCCTACATGTTTCTTGGTTTAAAAGGCCAAAACAATTTCTTCGTATTTTATTAGTTCGCTTTGACAATGCTACCAACATTTCCATTTCGCCAATAGGCCTACATGTTTCTTGGTTTAAAAGGCCAAAACAATTTCTTCGTATTTTATTAGTTCGCTTTGACAAAGCTACCAATATTTCCATTTCGCCAATAGGCCTACATGTTTCTTGGTTTAAAAGGCCAAAACAATTTCTTCGTATTTTATTAGTTCGCTTTGACAAAGCTACCAATATTTCCATTTCGCCAATAGGCCTACATGTTTCTTGGTTTAAAAGGCCAAAACAATTTCTTCGTATTTTATTAGTTCGCTTTGACAAAGCTACCAATATTTCCATTTCGCCAATAGGCCTACATGTTTCTTGGTTTAAAAGGCCAAAACAATTTCTTCGTATTTTATTAGTTCGCTTTGACAAAGCTACCAATATTTCCATTTCGCCAATAGGCCTACATGTTTCTTGGTTTAAAAGGCCAAAACAATTTCTTCGTATTTTATTAGTTCGCTTTGACAAAGCTACCAATATTTCCATTTCGCCAATAGGCCTACATGTTTCTTGGTTTAAAAGGCCAAAACAATTTCTTCGTATTTTATTAGTTCGCTTTGACAATGCTACCAACATTTCCATTTCGCCAATAGGCCTACATGTTTCTTGGTTTAAAAGGCCAAAACAATTTCTTCGTATTTTATTAGTTCGCTTTGACAAAGCTACCAATATTTCCATTTCGCCAATAGGCCTACATGTTTCTTGGTTTAAAAGGCCAAAACAATTTCTTCGTATTTTATTAGTTCGCTTTGACAATGCTACCAACATTTCCATTTCGCCAATAGGCCTACATGTTTCTTGGTTTAAAAGGCCAAAACAATTTCTTCGTATTTTATTAGTTCGCTTTGACAAAGCTACCAATATTTCCATTTCGCCAATAGGCCTACATGTTTCTTGGTTTAAAAGGCCAAAACAATTTCTTCGTATTTTATTAGTTCGCTTTGACAAAGCTACCAATATTTCCATTTCGCCAATAGGCCTACATGTTTCTTGGTTTAAAAGGCCAAAACAATTTCTTCGTATTTTATTAGTTCGCTTTGACAAAGCTACCAATATTTCCATTTCGCCAATAGGCCTACATGTTTCTTGGTTTAAAAGGCCAAAACAATTTCTTCGTATTTTATTAGTTCGCTTTGACAAAGCTACCAATATTTCCATTTCGCCAATAGGCCTACATGTTTCTTGGTTTAAAAGGCCAAAACAATTTCTTCGTATTTTATTAGTTCGCTTTGACAAAGCTACCAATATTTCCATTTCGCCAATAGGCCTACATGTTTCTTGGTTTAAAAGGCCAAAACAATTTCTTCGTATTTTATTAGTTCGCTTTGACAATGCTACCAACATTTCCATTTCGCCAATAGGCCTACATGTTTCTTGGTTTAAAAGGCCAAAACAATTTCTTCGTATTTTATTAGTTCGCTTTGACAAAGCTACCAATATTTCCATTTCGCCAATAGGCCTACATGTTTCTTGGTTTAAAAGGCCAAAACAATTTCTTCGTATTTTATTAGTTCGCTTTGACAAAGCTACCAATATTTCCATTTCGCCAATAGGCCTACATGTTTCTTGGTTTAAAAGGCCAAAACAATTTCTTCGTATTTTATTAGTTCGCTTTGACAAAGCTACCAATATTTCCATTTCGCCAATAGGCCTACATGTTTCTTGGTTTAAAAGGCCAAAACAATTTCTTCGTATTTTATTAGTTCGCTTTGACAAAGCTACCAATATTTCCATTTCGCCAATAGGCCTACATGTTTCTTGGTTTAAAAGGCCAAAACAATTTCTTCGTATTTTATTAGTTCGCTTTGACAAAGCTACCAATATTTCCATTTCGCCAATAGGCCTACATGTTTCTTGGTTTAAAAGGCCAAAACAATTTCTTCGTATTTTATTAGTTCGCTTTGACAAAGCTACCAATATTTCCATTTCGCCAATAGGCCTACATGTTTCTTGGTTTAAAAGGCCAAAACAATTTCTTCGTATTTTATTAGTTCGCTTTGACAAAGCTACCAATATTTCCATTTCGCCAATAGGCCTACATGTTTCTTGGTTTAAAAGGCCAAAACAATTTCTTCGTATTTTATTAGTTCGCTTTGACAAAGCTACCAATATTTCCATTTCGCCAATAGGCCTACATGTTTCTTGGTTTAAAAGGCCAAAACAATTTCTTCGTATTTTATTAGTTCGCTTTGACAAAGCTACCAATATTTCCATTTCGCCAATAGGCCTACATGTTTCTTGGTTTAAAAGGCCAAAACAATTTCTTCGTATTTTATTAGTTCGCTTTGACAAAGCTACCAATATTTCCATTTCGCCAATAGGCCTAC
>JBAIZL010000016.1:181805-264305 GCA_036971475.1 Prosapia bicincta
TGGTTCTCCAAATACAAAAGCAATATAGCTATAAAATATATTTATACTCTCATAATTTAAAAAAAAAGTAATATATGTAATACAATACACACACACACACACACACATATATATATATATATATATATATATATATATATATATATATATATAAAGAACTAAGTCAAAATACAAATACAAGAATTATAGTTGAATTTATAATTCAAAGCTTTTCGTTGGCTAACAGTACCAACATCATCAGGAGTATTAACATTTGTTTATTGTTCTTGATGATGTTGGTACTGTTAGCCAACGGAAAGCTTTGAATTGTAAATTCAATTATAATTCTTGTATTTGTATTTTGACTAGGTTCTTTATTAATACACAAGAATACATATTGTGATATATATATATATATATATATATATATATATATATATATATATATATATATATATATATATATGCATATACCAACTAAACCCAAGACGTACCCAAAATTCACAAATAATTCATTTATTGATTCATACACTTCTGAATGACACAGTAATCATCATCAGCGAGTGTTGCTGCTACAAATTATAACATACAACGAGTGATGATAATTGAATAGAGAATGAGTCAATAAGTGAATAATTTTTTTAATAAAAACTAAGCCTTTAATTTGTTTTAACATAACGTCACAAGATAACCTAAAAAAATAGTTGTATATATATATATATATATATATATATATATATATATATATATATATATATATATTAAATATCTTAAATATGGTGATATGTTTTCTTGTAATATAGTTATTAAATTAAAAATATTTCAAAAACAAGAATACTTTTAATGAATATATTTATTCATAGCTTTTCGCCGATAAAATAGTACCAGCATCTTCAGGAAAATAACATATATATCAGGAAATAATATATTTATATATATATATATATATATATATATATATATCGCAATATGTATTCTTGTGTATTAATAAAGAACTAAGTCAAAATACAAATATATATATATATATATATATATATATATATATATATATATATAATCACTTATTGAACTTAAATTTTTAAAACAGAAGTAGTGAATTAATTTTCATACATGATACATATTTAAATGTGAATATTTACAAAATAATAACGGTAAGCTTACCCAAATGGTTTCCCAACTTCGCTATTTCTAGAAGATCAGTAATAAAGTGTTTTGGCGTTACACCGGTATAACGTTTCATAACGGGAACATCTGAGGATATCAGAATGGTTATCTCTACTGTAGTTTTTTTCCACTATCTTGTAAATTTTTTTGTTTATTTGAACATAAAATAAAGTGTTTTTATTATGTTTTACACTCACTTCTGTAACTATCATTGTTTTTAAAAACTATTTACTAATTGTATTGCTATTTTTTCCAGTAACTTAAACTGATTCACTAAGGGAGGGGAATTAGTTACAGTAAATAGCCGGTATAATAGAAGACCCGATGCAGTGAGTATATTGAGGGGCTGCTGTAGTATTGGGTAATATTGCCTGGAAGGAGATATGGAGAGCATCGTGCTATAGGTTAAGGGATTAGGTAGTCTGATTTAGTATATGAGATGCTTCAGAGCTGACGTGTAAGATTCCACTTCGAAGTGTTCATACTACACACTGAAGCCATATGGAGCTGCGTTATAGCGTAAAAGGGTATGAACAGTAATGTAGAGTTAAAGGGTGAGGCACATGGTTCTTCTTTTATACCAATGGTCTAAGATAAATGAGTTACTTATTTCAAGTAGATTTTTTCGAACCACATTGAACACGACAAGTGAAGGATAAAACATGGTTTTCTATATTGTGCACGTTGGTAGAAATACGTCTTATTTAACTTATTGTAATTCCCTTCTTCATTGTGGTCATTCTATTGTTTACAACTGGTTTCATGATCTTCACTATACATCAAATAAAAATTAAAATGGATTCAATATCAAATCAATGTAGCTCAAGTTTAAACAATAATTGGTGATATACAGTTATGTTTGTTGTAGCTATACTGTATCAGAATTACTTCAGACAGTGCTGACATATGTTACAGAGTGTTTAAGTAGCTACGCCCTGGCCTCAATTGCAACGTAATGTACCAGCTGTTGCCCATATAACTGCTTTGATCAGCGTTTCAGATGTGGTATTCCCGTAGGAACCGCAGAACTGGCTAACGCATCTTGTACATGATGATGCGTACGTATAGTCTATGTATCTATTGTGGGGACCTATCACACTGTATAATATTGTAACAACTTAAACACTAAACACAATTTTGGAAACATTCATTATTTATACATATAGTTCCGAAATAAATTAGTATATAACCTACACACAATTCATTATTGCAATAAGGAAATACAGGTTAAATAGTATGTAAGGTGTTGAAAAAAAATTGGTTTCAAATATTTCCTAGATCGTTAATTTTTCTTTTTTCCGTGATTTGTCAATCTAATTCTACATCTGTAGCTAGTCAGTTATATTTGTGTTTCATGTTCGTCATTACCCTAACTGTTTAACCATTTTAATTTAAGCACTGTTTATTTATTTATATTAGCACTGACTCAAAGCTAATAATCGACCTAAATTTGTGCAGCAAATTCCTTGATGACGTTACGAAATTGCTGTTATACGATGCACCACCAATTTTGGAGAGTTTCCTACACAAACATTTTTTAATACACACGGCAGTACATTTAAACGGTCTACCTCCCTCTTAGCCCTATATTTTTTCCATTTACTTCCCAGTTTGAAACGCGGTCGACGTTTAAAACCGGATTGCACTCACACACGACCGATCTTTTCGTCGTCTCAAGCTACACTAAAATTTTTCGTTCTCAGGCTTTTCAACCCCTCCCTACTGCTTTAGACAAATAACAAGTTCCCCACCGTTCGTGTGACCGGGGGCTCTGTCTGGTCAACATCCTTCTTGATAGATCTTCTCACGTTATGTGTGTCGGTTGTCGAAAATATTTAAATTTTTTTAAATTTACTTTAACTCCTTCGGGAGGCTCCACATTTGTTTTTTCGTCTCTTCACTTTGTCCTTCTTTTTTCATTCTGCTTCCCCTCGAATGTTGATGATCACTCTAGGTGGATTTTAGAATTTTCCCGTTTCAAATTTTGAAAAATCTCCTTATCCCGAAAATGGCTTTATTTATATCCCTTAAACTCGGTAAACTAAACTTACATTTTGACTAAGGCACTTTTATTTTGTTGTGGATTCGCTATTTTAACTGCAAAACATCTTAAAATTATATGGAATTGTTTTATTTCTCTTGCAACGGTATAATGTGATCCTTTTAACTCGCAGTGTGTGTGTGTGTGTGTGTGTGTGTGTGTGTGTGTGTGTGTGTGTGTGTGTGTATGCACGTGTGTGTGTGTGTGTGTGTGTGTGTGTGTGTGTGTGTGTGTGTGTGTGTGTGTGTATAAAATAGAAGTATTCAAATAAACAATAATTTTATTCAAAGTTCTTCGTTGATAAGTATTAGAGCATCATTAGGAATAAAAATTATTATTCATTTCCGATGTTTTCGGTAAAAGTTTATCAACCAAAATTAATGAATAAACTAAAACATAACAATTGTATTTGAATGACAATTGTATTTTAATTAATATAAAAAATACAGGTTAAACGCACTCACACACACACACACATACACACACACACACACACATATATATATATATATATATATATATATATATATATATATATATATATACATATATATATATATATATATATATATATATATATATATATATATATATAGATATATATATATATATACACACATATACATATATATACACATTCACACACACACACACACACACACACACACACACACACACACACACACACACACACACACACACACACACACACACACACACACACACACACACATATTATATATATATTTATATAAACATAATTAATATATAAAAAATGAATATATAGTTTTAGTATTTGAATCTCCTTAGTGGTTTTTGATATATGTATATATATATATATATATATATATATATATATATATATATATATATATATATATATAGAGAGAGAGAGAGAGAGAGAGAGAGAGAAACATAACACTTTCTCCTTTACTTGATGTAACTCAACACATCTCATATATACCAATCCTTTGTTATGTTACAAAATAGAAAAATAAAAAGGTTTAAATTAAGGTTATTAGTAATATACGTATATAATTTCATTGTTACCCGCTAAATATCTCTAGGTAATTAATTTGAGTTAATGAATAAAAATGTTTCCACAATAAAGAGTCAATGGTTGCATAATTAATTAAACTTTAATATAATAAAACAATTACATATTTTTAAATATACATATTTTAAAAAAATGATGTACAACATATTATGGTAAATGTACTTATCCAATTACTTACTTACTAGCTAACGCCCACCCTTAGCTCTTGAGCCATCTGGTGCCTTGCTGACCAGTATAGACCAACAAGTGGGTCATCTCCATCTCTGGAATGGTCGAGCGCATTGCATTTCATCAGATGATCCGCATCCATCGTATCGTGTCCACAGAGAGGGCATTACGGTGTTGGGAGCACACCGATGCAATGTAGATGGGCGGCCAGATGGTCGTTGCCGGTCTGCATATTGAACTTAGCATCGTCTACAGCTCGTGGAAGTATGTGGTCAATGGTCCTGTGGTGACAAGGTTTTCCCATTTTCTTCCATTTCACATTGCTGTGTGAGGCGTAGTTTGCTGGACCAGTCGATAGTTGCATTGATGATGGATTTCTTGCTTTGAACGAGGGAATACAAAGGGGTTGTACCACGGACCTGCCTTTTTTGGCGAAAATGTCCGTCCTTTCATTTCCATAGATGCTAACATGGCTTGGGATCCATTGTAAAAAAATATGCCAACCTTTATTTGCCAGGCAAATACTGGAACAGTGTTTTTCTTGTTTCCATTGTTCTTTTACAGTATGTATCTGTATTAGGCGTTAGGTTTCGGATTGCCACTTGTAAATCGACGAATAAAACTGCCTGTGTAGGGGGTGTTTTGTTTAATTCAGCTGCTGCTACTTGTACTGATGCTATTTCTCCATCGTAGGTGGTCTAATTCCCCAAAACAGCCTCAAAATTGCCACTGTAGTAGGCAGCTCTGGTTGCACCTGTTTCCGGTATTAATGACCCCTCTTTGTTTTTATGTAACCATTCTGGTTGAAGGTACTCTTCTTTGATTGTATGCAGGGCTGTCTGCCTCAGTTCTATGTCCAGGGATGCTGATTTCGGCCAACTGTGGTTCTTCAAACTGCCATTACCTTTTGTTAAATTGTGGAAAAACTCGCGGCAATCTGTAAGAAGTGCTGTCTTCTCTAAGGCTATTCTACACTTCAAGCCCACCCTCTCATATGACGCAATTAGTGCGATTTGAGTCTTCAGTCTGGCATTAGCTTGACTGTAATTTGTCCAATGAGTGTATCTGGTAGAATAGAAGAGCTATTCTCTCTCTATGGCTTTCCATTGACTACACTTCGTTTGTGCCTTAATTGCTGCAACGAGTGGGATTTAGGTGCGCCCATTAGGATCCTTAACGCTGTGTTCTGCACGATGTCCAATTTACTGCGGGTGTGGTCGGTTGCTTGTGATGGTCATTTCATTTCCGTAGTCAAGACCAGTACTGCTATATGAATTATAGGTAATTATTAAGACATCCTGCCTTGCACTCTATTTTGTAGCTGTGTCTTTTTAATATGTCTGTTCTTTTAGTTGCTTTTTCCGCACACTTTTCGACATAAAACTCCATATCAGACGTCTATCAAGTACTACACCCAGGTATTTGAAGTCTTTCTTCCAACGGATCTCTTTTGTAATACAAATAGATACGGTGTACTTGGGTGGAAAGCGTTAATAGTTGAAAAGTGGTTTTTGTGGAGCTAACTGTCATCGAATTAAAACTGGTCCACATTTCCAACTATCTGAGACCGTCATTTAATGTTTTTTCAAATGATAGGATACTGCTGCTCGTTGTTGTATAATAGTGCTTTGATTTCCGGCACTTCCTCAATGGCTTCAAGGACGTAATCAATCATTATATTAAACAGCCTGCAGCTAAGCACATCCCCTAGAGCGAGGCCTGGTTTTTTAATACGAAACTTTGACTTTGGGTTGCTGCATTGCATTCGAAATAGTCTTTGTGACAGCGACGATTTGATCCACCTAAAATGGTTTCCGGATATGCCATTTGTTGTCAATTTGTGTAAAAGCTTTGGACTCCATACGAAATCGTAGGCGACCTTGAAATCCATTAAAACCGCCAGAGTAGACATCTTTTTGTGGTATCCATCTTTGACGTTTGTGAAAAACTCTTTTCATGATCAATAGTACTAAATTGTCTTCGAAACCCGGCCTGAAAATCATCTAGCATACCTTTTTGTTCGATTTACTGATTAACTCGGTTGACCACCATCTTTTCTGCCACTTTAGAGTTGGCGCTGGTTAAGGATATAGGCCTGTAACTTGTAGTTGATCAGGAGGTTTATCGTTTTTCAGAACAGGTATTATTTCGGCTTTTCTCCATTGCTGAAGTACATAATGCTTCCAGGTCAAATTCACCAACGCCGGAAAAGTTTTCTTGGCTTCGTCTGCCAAGTTGAAAAAGAATTCCGGATGTATTTCATCAATACCTGCAGATTTTTTAAGTTTAGTTTGTGCTAAAGCCTATTCTATTTCGGTGATTGTAAAAGATGATGTGAAGAGTTCATGTGTCTTCTCTTCGAGGCAAGATGGTAGTGGCGTTTTACGCAAGGTCTTAAGACCTTTTTTGTCCACACTGGTGCTGCTGATTTTGGCGTAATGTTTACTTAGTGGATTAGCAGCTTCATATGGGTCTGTGAAGGATTTATGAGAGTAAAGTATAGGCTGTTGAAATGTTTGGAGGATGGTTATTTAGCCGAGATATATAGCGATAGGCTTCAGTGCCAACCTTCCGATTGTCTAAATTTGCAACATTTGAAGGCCAGTCGTTTGGATATCTTTAGCGCAATCGATACTAATTTTAATTATAAGGATGGTAGCTTTCTCGTGTAATTCTGGAATCGCTAAATTACTCAGAGCCTAATCTGTAACCCTTCTATATTTGCTCCAGTCTGCTTTCTTAAATTCCATCTGGGAGCTCGAATAGTTATGTATTCAATTTTATTCAGTTTTTATTTATTCCTATGGTTATGAGTACAGCTCTGTGGCAGCAACCGCCTGCATCCTCCAGTAGTTTTGCATTGGTTCTGTCAGCAATATTTAGAATGGCTTATTACTAAGTCCGGTCTTGATAAATTTCCAGTATATGATAAGGATGTTGGAGGGATATATATGACGGAGTTGATTGTTATCGATTAATTCTTGGGTTATCTTTTCAACCGCTGACAAATGTGTGTAGCCCCCTCTCGGTGACGGACTGTTAGTTTTATCAGTTTGTGGTTATCTCTAAGCGTGAAGTTATTGTGTTATGGCTTACAATATATACATTTAATTACTGTTCTCGTTTTCAAAATTACTTGCACCGTTTTAATTTTATTTGACAATAAATTTATCTGTAAATAAATAGTTAAAAAAGTACTCTGTTGGAATTGAATAGCTTGGGCAAACCTCCGAATTGCATTTTGATGTCTTGTACCACATTGTGTCCAAGTTATTTTCATTCTTTCACCTCCTACTCCATATGTTAAACTTCTTCTACAGGTCATCGAACTACTGCTCTCACCGGCTCCTCGAAACTGTTCCTGCTTCGGCTTCCAGATCTGACTGATATCCTATTGCTTGCCAGAGTTATGTCGTCCTTGTCGTCCTTCTCTTCATGATGTCAAAACGGAACTACAATTTCTTCCTCAACACCTATATCACTCCCCCCATCAAAATCTTCCCTTTATTTAATTTTCTTTACCGATCATCATTCTTTCAAATTACTGGAGCCAATCTTGCGCTGTATTCCATTTTTTCTCTTCGTCGTTGAAATACCTTTTTTAATCTTCAAACTTCCCTGATTACGGATAACATGGCTTTAGGTGAAAAAGAATTTGAACTTCGTCTATCTATCGCTATGTTTTTAAGTTCGCAGTTTAGAAGTTTCTATAAATTTGAAAACTATTTTCCTTTTAAACTTAAAGACACAGTAAATCTTAAGCATTTAGATTTACTATAGATTTAATAATGAACCTAGACAGTTTCACACGTAGATTTCATCCTTTTCATCTGCTATTGTGGCGAAAGTTTTTCATAAAAAAGTATTCCTAAGCGTAGATAAAATTTAAAATAATTATTTTAAACACCAATTAAAGGCTTATATTTTTTTAATAACATACACCTTTAGCACTATATAGAATGACTGATTTTCTTGGTGTTATATGGTCTTCAACAAGTTTCTTTTAAGGATAGAACTACTGGTTACCTGGAAACGCCCATAAAACCTCAATTTTCGTTTCTGTATGAGTATGACCAATTATTTTCGTTCCCTACACCATTGCTTCCTATTGGTGAAATTATCTAATCCATAGAAAATTTGATAGGCGTATTAAGTTTTCGGTTATCGATTTTCTCGTTTCTCAAGCAGCATCATTTTGTTTGTTAGTTTGATTTGTCCTAGTTAGTGTGTTTAAGTCTCTATTATCAAATAAGTACGTTCAAATCTTTTACTATCACTAAGCAAATTTTTTTAGCGAAACACAATTTACTTGCAGTGATTACTTAAACCAACGAATTAACTCGAGATGCTAGCTTGTTCGAATAGCAACATCCTCATTGAATTGAGAATTCTTGGTTTTGAAGAAATAAATTCAAGCTAAGAATATTTATTGTAAATAAATATTGTATTGAGATCTGGTAACCAGAACCAATGTGCAAATCCCTGAAACGAAGATAAATTTTGCGTCTATATTTCAGTCAGATTCCCCCTGGCAGTGAAGCATTGAAACTAAAAGTGTTCAGTATCTTTTGCTACTGAATAATGTATTATGAAACATTAAAAAATGATTGATAATTAGATTAGGATCAATTCAAGACTTTAGCAATGAATGTTTTAAAACAGTTTAAGATTTTATTTATTTATATATGTATATGATTATGTATTGTTACCTTTCCACAAAGGTTTGGTAACTTGTATGAGAACTATTAACTAAAACCTGATTGTAATTTTATACACATTTATTGCTACAATTAGTTACACATTTAAAGCATTATAAAACCTTCCAAACACGGTTTTCAGCTCAACAATAATTGTCACTACATTCACTCTATCATTAGAGCTTTATTTTCATCTGCACATTACAAACTATTCACTTTTTTCCATCAATAAAGACTAAATATCTCAAGCTACTAGTTCCTGCATTTCTATTGGTTTATTACAAGAAGGTTTTAGAATAATATAGCGGTTGTCTCCGCTTAAGAATGTCCAGCGGATCTCTATAATTCATATTCTCTTACTCCTGGAACGTTTTCCAGATTATGTTGTGTCCGTTTAGGCCTGAAAAACCTGTATTTCTCAAATCATATGTCATGAATCAAGAGTGTGTGCTGGCTAAGTACGTATATTAGGAAATAGTGTGTAGGCAGGGAGATAGAGTAGAGGGGAGAAACTTTAGTAAATTTCTCCAACAAACATACAAGATTGAATAATTCACATCCTCTATTTAAAAAACTCTATTTTTTAAAATCTAATTTATTATGAGTGTCCAATATTGTCCGTAACATATCTACTTGTTATGCGGTTGTTTTGTCCAAATCAATCAAAAGTACATATTACAGTTTAGAGTTACAAATTAGTTTTCTGTTCGGGTTATCTTACATTTTTAATACCTGTTTTGAAATAAAACGGTTTTTAATTTGAAATTGTATCATGGATTTTGTAAATATAGGCAATTTCTTTTGTTGCTGGGTTTTATAAATGAGAATATTTCATGATATTTTATTTTACTATTTTCCAATAGTAATAAAAAACATTTAATACATTTTAGAGCTAGATATGACAAAGGACATATATGAGCATCTTGGTCTATCGACAATAAAGTTGATGTAATTTTATTATTAATTTTATTTATTTAATTTTACAATAATATAGTAAACGAAACACCATTCTTAGTTGGTAGCTTTTGTGTTGAGCAATTACTAAAATCTTTAAAATAGAACTAAACAAAATGTCGGATGTCCAGTAGGCAGGTTTATTTTTCAAAATTTTTGCTAGTAATAAATGCAATTGTTATATGTCACATTGAATAGACGTTAAGCATCGAGAAAGAGCTAATCCAATATCCTGTGCCCCAGTGCTCTCGTCCCAAATAGATGGCTAATTTTTAGTTGATTTTACTCTCCCGAAAACTAGCTCTGCTCTTGTGCTCACCATTCTGTTCAAATAATTTTAACCTCCCTTTGTCCTCTTGTAAATATAATTTATAATTTAAAATTGATCAAAACGTTATTTCAAATTTAACTATAACATGTCGCCGCTAAAAACAAATAATACTGGTAAACAGAATAGGTTTCTGAATTGTGTAATAAGCTACTTTTGTACCAGTGCTTGAGCTTGAAGGAAAACTTTAAATATAGGAATATACCATGATATAATTGAAATAACTTATATTTATATTTTTAGTAAAACTCAAAAGGATATGTGAAATATATCTAATAAAACGAAATATACATAATAAATCAAAAGAAGTTTAATTCCTGTGCCTTCTTCAGGAGCAAATCTAACATATAATAATGTTGCATAGGATCCTACCTTTTTGTAGGCCGCATGCATTATATTTAATTTTAACATAATTACCTATAAACATAATTACCTATATACATTTTATTGGTGTCCGAAGGATACTGTAGGTCAATGTTTTATTAACGGCAATAACAATATTACATAATTAACTCTTTTTTAAATTAAGTAAACAATTATTTAAATTTCTCGCTATATAAGAGTGTATATGAATAATACACGCTAGTGGTTTAATCATTTCCAATTATTATGATCACATTTGATACATTACCTAATATATACTACTAATGACTTTTTAGGTGTAAAATTTATGTAAACCTCAAATTATTAAAACACTTAATTTACTTTAGTTCTGCAATTTAATTAAATTATTACTAATAATTAACATTTTTAATAAAACTTTCAAGCCAACTAGACATTCTATTTAAAATCTGAGGCAAAACCTTAGACTAAAATATATTAATTGTTTTAGGCCTAATTTCAGCGTGTTATATTAGGTTACCACTGTTAACTGGGTTATTAAAAAAATAATAATTTTGAATAATAAATTATTATTTACGGTTTATTGCTATGAGAATGTAAGTAATTGCAAATCGCTACTTATTTCACTTTCAGCACTTCTTCTTTTCAGTATTGCTGTACTTCATGTGGCCACTATACTTGTAGTCTCCACGTGCCTTGAGTGAAATCCTTGTGTGTAAGCTATCTTTCTTATTAATCCCAAGATCTCTACTACTAACAACTTTGCATCCTCCACTAACAACTTGGCACACTTTACTCATCGTTTGTCGTTATATGTTTGGTTAAAATATATTATTTATACAGAATGTATTTCATACATTATTATAGGGATTCACAAATTGAGTAAGAAGGATCTTTAAAGTTTTTTTTCTGTTCTTATTTTATATATAAATATATATTATCGAAAGTATCATAACTTTATATTTTTAAATCTTACCGTTATTGTCGCTATAGGATTAATTATATAAATTAGTCAAATGAAAAATAATATTATTATGTTTACTAAAATGTATAATATTTACAGTATTAATTGTAAATAAAACAGTATTTCCACAAAGAAATATAGAAAACAACGTCCTTTTTTGTAGTTAGAAAACAAATTATTGAATAGGGTATTCGTATACTATTTTTCAATAGAAAACAAAACAAATCATTATTATTATTACCATTTGATACGCTAGAGAGAAGACGTAACAACAGAATATAATCTTTAACTCTTTATGTCATTTAATAAAAAGCTTACTCTTAAGTACTCTTAAGCTTAAAAAGCTTACACTTAAGCTTATTTTAAGTATCGATCATTTAGTAAAGGTCACGTAGTACATATGACAGTAACCAAAGATACCGAACATTATCGTTTACTTTCAAGGATTTACTGTCAAGGGGAGAATCTGAGTAAAGAATAAACGCCCATTATATCTCCGTTTAAAGGATTAGCACATGGAATCTACTGAACATTATCGTTTACTTTCAAGGATTTACTGTCAAGGGTAGAATCTGAGTAAAGAATAAACGCCCATTATATCTCCGAATAAAGGATTAGCACATGGAATCTACCAAACATTATCGTTTACTTTCAAGGATTTACTGTCAAGGGTAGAATCTAAGTAAAGAATAAACGCCCATTATATCTCCGATTAAAGGATTAGCACTTGGAATCTACCGAACATTATCGTTTACTTTCAAGGATTCACTGTCAAGGGGATAATCTGAGTAAAGAATAAACGCCCATTATATCTCCGAATAAAGGATTAGCACATGGAATCTACCGAACATTATCGTTTACTTTCAAGGATGTACTGTCAAGGGGAGAATCTGAGTAAAGAATAAACGCCCATTATATCCCCGTTTAAAGGATTAGCACATGGAATCTGTTATTTAGAAAACCATCTTGACATCGATTAGAATATATTTAAAAAAATCAAAATCAAAACCGATCGATCTATCAGCGAGAGTTATTTCGTCGCGACAAGTGATCACAGCAAGTAAATTTTGTTGTTATATAAACAAATTATTATAATATCATATAATTACGTATTCAATGTGCTTATTTTATTATGTAGACGTTACAGACTAACAATTGTCAAGGACACTAGCAAACAATACGACGTAACTTTAAGCAATGAAAAAATTTAAACTTTACATTATGCCCGTAAAACACGTTTTGATGAAAGAAGATAGTTTCTTCAAAGCAATCGGTTAAGGGTAAAGTTCATACAGATATGAAAAACGAGGGATTTAGGACTGCCGCAGGCATACCAGTAGTTTAGCTTTCGAAAGGACCGGTATATGATCATATAAAACCAAGAAAGTTGGTCACTCTTGATGCTGTAAGTTCACTAAGGGATTTAAACATGGGAATAGTGGGATATATTGTTTTTCACATTTGTACGATTACAAAATATTTTTCATGAAAAACGTTGGTAACAGTAATTTTTGTTATGTTTAACTATAATAGAATACTTATAATAGACTTTATAAATATGATATTAAGTGTTTTTAAATATATAAATGCATTTATATATATAGAACAGTACAATGTTTGTTTGTGTGTGTGTGTGTGTGTGTGTGTGTTTGTATATAAATATATATACAAATATATATATATATATATATATATATATATATATATATATATATATATATTTATATACACATATATAATTCAATATACTAGACCATTAGATAGAATATAAATCCAAAATTAATTCCCCTAAGCCTAAATGAAATATTATTGTTTTTCTACCTCCCTATTTCTAAATGACGATAGAAGTCAAGCTAGAAAACAAAAATCTACTTTTATAAATTTGTGTTCTATAAACCCGTAGTTTTTTGTACTGGTATTGAAAGATCATTTTCCTATTTTTTTAAATTTTAAAACAAGGTATTGAAATTCAGTAAATAATAATAAATTAAATTTAAATTGTAAATTTGTGAAAGATAATTTACTAACCTATAACATTTGGCTACCAAGTATATTCTCTTAACAACTACCAATAAAAATGTTAACTTGTTTCTTAGTTATATTACAAAAAATATTGGTTGTTAATTTTCCGTTATTATTAGGTACGGTTTACATATATGAATGATGAGTTGCTTCGTACTTTCAAAATAATTTTTATTTTACCCAAGCGTAATAAATTACCCTTTAGTTTAATATATCAATGCTCAGAAATGTTCTGTTACAGATTCTTAGCAACGACCGTGTCCGCAATTTTATTCATGTAAAACGAACAGGCTTTACTCAAAGGTATGCAACTCGATTTAGGAATACAATATCAAGCTGTGTTTCGTTCCTTTGTACAAACAAACCAAATAAATAACTGAGGTACACGAAAGCTTTTAAATCTCTGGTTTTCAAGCGTAAACAGGATTGGGGCGATAGAGTCCAACGTATCGGTTTCTATTTGAATGAACTCCGGGTTATCTGTGATGTCGTCCACACAGAAACCTTTTTTCTTTTGTGTATCTATAGGTTTCCACTCTTAGTATTTGAAAAAAATCATTTTGAATCGAACTTTAGAGTCTTATAGTCTTCGTAGATGAGTTAGATTGTAATCATGTATTTGTTGTTAAACAATCTAAGATGACTGCATTTCAAATCACTTAATATTTTACTGGTTAATAAATGCAAACAATATCTTGTATATTTCAGGTTTACTGTATGTTATATCAAATATATTTTAGGAGTACAGTCTTTATATGGATGAAGAGAAGTTTAAAATTTTAATGTTAAAGATGTTTATATGACTCCAAATAGAAATATGTATGTGAAAATCATTTAACTAAATGTACCACGTAATCATAAAGAAGACTCTTGAGAAAATGTATGAGTGTGTGTGTGTGTGTGTGTGTGTGTTGCAACGGTGCTTCTCCTCGCCAACCCTCACCGGTCGAAGGTTGCCTACCACCTATTTACAAGAGCAAGTATTTAAACTCCCCTCTAATAAGTATACCCTGGGAACGTTGTCTATAAAGTGTATTTAAAGTAATGGTAAGGTCAGTGATCTGTCATATAGTCTAATTTATGTCAACTGAAAACACATAAAATTTATCACATCATAAATTAGCCTTACCATGCTTTGAAGACATCTCTCCACCATGCTCCTGCTTTAGTGAGGTCCGTGCAAGATAGAGTCTTACCATATCCTCCTAAAAGAGGTCCTGTGTTTCATATGGTAAAACCTGCCAGTGAGTATCAACTCCTGGGCTTTAAAGCAAAACCAACTAGTCCTTAAGCTAGCTAATAATTTATAATTTAATTTAATTAATTTCTCTGAATGGGTTGCTCGATTATCTTTAGGTTGCACATTGATTTCTAGCTATTTATTATTAAATAAATATGACTGACTCTTATAGGCTGGATTTTAATAATTATTTAGATTTTATTAATTTACTATTATAATTTACTAGTTGGGAAATAATTAAAGTTATTATTTTTGTACACAGGTGAAATTCAATAAATATTACTCTTTTGGCTGTTGTTGGAAACTGAATTCAATAATAAAGAAATTTTTAACTGAAATAAATTGAATATATACTTTCAAATCTTAAAGTCCTTAACTAACAAAACATAAATTATATTTTCCTTAAATAAACTAAAATTACTTTGATATTTATTGCAGGGAGGTTGGCTAAGTTTATTTCAATTATTATAAATTTCAAATTTAATTTATGATCTTATTTTGTGCCAGCAGGTAAATGGCATTCAATAAATTTACATATTATATTATTTAAACCAAATTTGTTACTAATTCTACTACCACAGAAAACATTGATTTACAAGCTTATGAATTTATATATATATATATATATATATATATATATATATAAATTGAAATATTTTAATTACAACTAAATTTCAAATTTTATGACTCATTCAGAAAATGCTAAATAATTTGTGATTGACTTTGTTTAAAAATTTCTGGTTGAGAAATTATTTATATTTTTCTACAAGTTAAATATTGATAAATATTTTTTCCCAGTTTATTTAACTACTGGTTGTAACAGACTTTACTGCATTTCCTTAGATATTATGAATGAATTTATTTTATTAATATGGCTAATCTTCTTTCTATCTTTGTCCATATACTTTACTATTTCACTATTTGCAAACATTTAAACATTTTTACATAACCATTTTTATAACTAAATAATTTTGTACTTTCCAATTTTCTAATTTAATGTTCAAGGAAATAAAGCCATTATTTATACTTTTACACATTTAAAGCATTTATTTGAATCTTTGAATCTTTGTAACGTATTTCAAGATCAAATTTTTATTTATTTACTAAATTTGTATAGAAATCATTACTTGTCCAAATCTCGCACTTTCCATGATACGTCCCAAGGTCCAAGGAGATGACTTTATGCTTCCAGACTGGTAGTTCTTCTCGTCTGGAATTTGGTTCCTCCAGGAAGCCGGAACGGACAAATTCGGCGAAGCCAGTTTCTTGACAAATGGAAATTTTAACCGTGATTTTTCATATTTCGATGTCTAGTTTTCACTAGACATAAACTAAGACATACTACATTATTCCCGCACTCCGCGGCATCGAGTCTATGCTCTAGATATCCATTTTGATAATTTTGCTAATTTAACAGAAACTATGACCTTTCTGGTCAGTGGCCTAATTACGAGAAAGCACCTAAACGCTCAGCGACAGTTATCGTCTCTATTCCCCCACCCTCGATTTGCTTGTCTGACTTGGATTTTGCCGTTTTTTCTTGTCTTAACAGTTTATTTAAAATATTGTAGAAACCTGATTTTTACGTAGCACACAAAACACTCCCGAAGTCATGATTTTTGTAAAATTACAATTTATTTTAGAATTATAGACATAATGATTAATATTCATGGCTTGAAAACTTTATTTAAATTATATTTTATAAATTGAGATTATTTCAATTTTTTATTGAATTGTAACGGGACATTTCAACCCGTTACAGTGTGTGTTGCAACGGAACGCGTACAACGCCGAACCAGGAAGCTGGCCGTCATCGCTTCCGTCATAAGGTAAATATTTTGAAAGGCCGTTCCTAGCCCGTAGTAGAACACTGTGTATTGGCCTGCCAAAATCTGCCAGAGAACCAGTCACAGGACATTAATTTAAAAAACCTAATTTGCTGAGACGTAAACCTTTGGGTATGTATTTCCCGGGGAAAGAGTTCATTTGAGGGCATCTCTATGGGGAAATGAACCTTTTAGTTTTAGGAGTGTGTAAGGAATCTGAAGGCATCTTTATGGCGAAATGACCCTTTTAGTTTTAGGAGTGTGTAAGGAATCTGTTTTAATTAATACACTACTGTTTTGTTTGCTAGTTAGTGAAAATATATTTTTATTTTATTCTTAATTTATGAAAATGATAATTTTGTTTACTTTGTTCTACTTCACAACTCTTTATTTTATTTTCAAATAATTTTGTAAACCATTTAACCCACTTAAATTTTAACTAATTCTCATTAATAAATTTTAATTAATTCTCAATAATTAATTTTAATGGATTCTCAATTTTGTATTTTAATTGATTCTCAATAAATAATTTTAAGTGATTCTCAGTAATTGATTCTAATTGATTATAATTGATTCTCATTAATTAATTTAAATCTATTATCATTAATTTATTTGAATTGATTCTCATTAAATAATTTTAACTCTTTGACGTTACTCTAAACTACTATTAAAAGAAACATTTACTTTCGAGTATCATTTGGCTCCCTTTGGCCAAAGTTCATAACAAAGTTTTTCAACTCCTGTTTTCATTCCATTTATTTATCTTTAATTTTGTATAATTAAAAATCCTTTGATTCCTAATATTGATTTATTTACTTTCTATTCAAAACATTTTATATCTTTTTTCATTTAAAATTTCCTATGTCTATGTTTTTACAAAATTATTAGTTCGATAGTCATAAACTAATGTAAAAGTGATTATACATTATTAAAAAGGTAATTTTATACAACATTACTATATATCTATATTAATATATGCCTCCGAAGTATCCTATCTGGATAGATTAAAGGTATACTTTACTGTAGGTATATAGTAATGTTGTATAAAATTATAACCAAATCTATCCTGAATGGATACTTCATAGACATATTTTAATACAGGTATACAGTAATGTTGTATAAAATTATAACCAAATCTATCCTGACTGTTAATTTTAAAACATAACTTTGACGTAGTGCAGTGCACTTAAGCTACTGCGTGGCCGGGTCATGCTATACATGCTATTACAGACTAACATTATAAATGTACAGACAAATTAACTTTTAGTACTTTCCGCAGAAAAGAGGTAATATTAATGTTCTACACATTGAAATGAGTAATTAAAATTGTATTCTCTAAGAATATTAAGACTCGTTTACGCTATAGGTACATGCCATTACAGCCTAACATTTAAAACGTGAAAAAAGTAACTTTCCATACTTTTCGCGAAAAACTTGATATTCGTGTTCTACACATTAAAACGAGTAATATAATAACAAACAAAAAATTAGTACCAACGTCATTACGTCTATATGTTTACCGCGGTTAGTAATGCAAAATATCTTTTTAGTACACTTGACCAGAGTATACGTATAAATTATACTGAAAACTTTCCTCTGCATTACAATAGAGCATAACTCAAACATTGCCCAGTGCTGACAACTGTCACACGGTGGGAAGAGAGATCCTGCAGCGTTAGTTCTAGACATAATTTTGGAGAAAACTCTCTGTATATTATTTTAGTTATTATTAATTTTAATAAATATACCTTCCTTACCACTAAGGAGTCCAATTCCTTAAACCATGATGAACATTTCACTTTCCAACCAATCATCTTCAGAAGTAATTAGTACAAGTTTTGTTTGTGGTTTGGAGGTTTTGTTTATTTATTATAAAATTACGTGGGAAAAGCTTCGAAGTTATTTCAATTCATAAAGAGACAAAATACCTTCGAATATTGAATGAACTATATTTGTATTCAAATAAATTTTCCTGGGATATGAAAGTCAGTTTTTATGAATAAAAATAACGGACTTATATTTTAAGACATGAGAAACAATAAACAATTTAACCAAAGTTTGTATACTCATGTCATACATTTCAAGCTAATGCAATTTAAAAGTTCTATAAACGATATAGTTTCTAAGATAATAATGTCAGTGATCATAAACAAAGTTAGATATAACTTGTAAATTTTGTGTGATTATTCTGTAAAATATTAGGTGTGACGTATTTCGGGTCTAACATATAGCCTAACAATTGGATATATTCTAATTTTTAATTTACAAATATTATAACATGCATGTGTAATGACTTTTTTTTTAAAATTGTGCAATAAAGTTATGAATTCGTGTATGTTATTGGTCAAAATATACATTTGTATTTTTGATAGTTGAAATTGTTGACAATACAACATGTTCTGTTTGAAATATGTCTTTAACATATGAAATTATAGAAGAATATTAAAACTTGTTTTCGTGGTACAGAAATAATTCATAGTGTAATAAACTATTTCATCATTTAACAAAACATTGTTTTATAAAAATAACAGGCAAGAGTTTTCGTCACTTAATTGCATATCTTTTTCGAAAAGTAGATATAAGGGATTTGGTTGCCCGACATTACTGTTATAGGTTAGGAATCATACGACAAAGCAGGCTTTATAAATACATTTAAGGGTTTTATAATGTTACACGAATCCGAACTTGCAAGATAAAGTTCGACATAACAACAGAATAGCACTAAGGTATTTATTACAGTTTCACAATATAATACTTTCAATCAAGATTAATTTTATATGTTTGTTGAGATTCATCATTCTTTTCCAATATTATTGCCCATATATGCGTATGCTAGTAGTTAATGACGACGCACCAATAATCAGTGATTAATCTTTTATTTCTATACTAGATAAATACTTTAAATAATATACATCTTAAATTGATTGTGTTACTAAATCTAGAGTTTATAAGTATTTTGTAAATATCAATTTTTGATATTAAAAAATCTTGTTTATAAGAAAGCAGTTAAAAAAAAAATGTTTGTAGCATATGTTTTTGTACTACTAAACTAATTTTAGTGTTATACGCAAGTCACAGTATCTTTTTTAAAAAAATACGTTAAAATTAACAAATCTATGTAAACCAATGTATGTTTACTACTGACAGTAGAGGCTTCAAGCTAGACAAGGGTTTATACATAACAAACTCTGAAACTTTCTTTATTTTGGATATAAAGTTATTTGTATTCACCAAAAACAATTAATATTTTAATTAAAAATAATTTGCTGATCATAAAATAAACTTTAATAAAATGTTTATAAGAAGAAATGTTGAAGCACTCGTAACGATTGTTAGTTAGCTTTAAAAATAGAAAGGAATTGCCTATATAAAGGGGTAAGTGCAGCTGCACGAAACTGTTCCACTGACTCTCTAATAAGGTACAAGTACATATAAAGTACCACTACCTTTGTCTTGGAATAAGCCTGCCCCATAGCTCTGAGACAGTTTTATTAGGCATTGTTTCTTATCTACGAACACCTTCATTATGCGACACTAGCTCTTCAATTTACTTTCGTCATATTTCAACTATTAGGCTAGAGAACGGGACTAGAAAAGATGTTTTCTTCGGTTTCCGTCCTATCTTCTGTGCGAAAGTGAAGAATGAAAGATGAGGAACGAGAGGTTAGGTGTCCAAGAGTTTAGCAGTTGCATAGAAAATAGAATGTATAATTTTTAAAGGTATATTATGTACCTCATGTACCAAATCTTAGAATCACCACAGCCTCTAATACAGGCTGTGTTATAAGATTGTTGTATAACCTTACAGTATATCAAAGCACTCGTTGAGCAATATCGTATAAGGCTTCATATTAGCAATCGAAAAAACTTTAGGACACTTATTAAAATTGTCCTATACCTTATACGATGGGGAGTCAATCCCTCAATCCCATAATGAATTTTAGAATATTAACCCACAAGTGCATGGAGCCGTCGAGAGGCTGTCTACCACGAGAGCTTGTTGAGTTTTGGTTGCCCTGCACTTGAAGAATAAGAAGTACTACAGTCGAATTGTGATTGAGTTCACGGATAAAATTGATTGTTATCTGGGTTGGTGAATCGAGAATGCAAGGTTTCTTTGATTAAAATAAATTAAATGGATTGAAAAATTCATATTTGTTTTTTCTCAAAATAATATATTAAATATAATAAAATATTATGTATTATATTGGCGTGCTAGTGTGTGTGTGTGTGTGTGTGTTCACACGTGCAGAAATGCACTTCGAAGCATATATCAGTCGCAAACTAAATACATAAAAATGTGGTAAATAAAAAATGTAAAAAATGAAAATGTAATAGGTATAAATAATACAAGTAAAGAATAAACGTAAGGTAGAGCCAAATTTATAAATTTTACAAATTATAAGCATTTTACTAACCACATTTTAATTTTTGAAAAACAAATTTACCTGTGAGTTGTGGAGAGATAAGAAGTACTGACTGAACGGAACTTAGCCTAAAAAGATTCAAGTAGGAGTGGATATACTTCTCTAATGGCAGTTTAGTAAGAGAACAGTAGCGGGAGACAGAGGCCTACTACAGTGCGGATGGACCAGATCAAGTTTTTCAAAATACACGAAGGGACCCTTACAGGATAAGGCTATTTATTGCTACCAGTTAACCTATCTATTAGTCAAATAAATCAAAGTATGACCGCCGCAGAAATTCTATAAATCGAACAGAACTATTTTCAAATATATTACATTTTAGCAATACTCATTCCAACCGTGTAAATTTTAAAGTGTAATTTAGTAACAATTTCAAAATCCGGTTGCAAAAGTCATTTCAAAACGCTGTTAGAAGACGATGATCGCACCGCCAAACAAAGAAGAGGGAGTAGTTTCGCATTTATCAACCAGGGCAGACGTATCCAGCCTCCATTTAACGAAACAAACAGGATGTCCCAGATGACGATGCCCAATATACAACACCTTCTAGCCAAAAGGCAGGTTATAACCAGAAATATTTAAATACTTCTTCTGGAAACCTAATTTTGAAAACAAAATTCAGATTTTATAACAACAAGTTCACAAACATATTTCACCATATAAAAATTTCATTAAATATTTATGGTATACTAAATTATATAAATTTTGGTATCAAAAAATTTGAAATTTTGATGAGATATATAAAAATAATAATAGGGAAAAGTTCAATAATATTTATTTTTTACTAAAATTTAATATATATATTCATAAAAAATAGAATGTTTTGAAGAGATATACAGAAATGGTAATTAAGAAAGTGAACTTTAATGTTTATAGTGTAGAAAATTAAATACGTTTTGTCCTGATAAAAATTTGTAAAAAGGGAATAAAATTTAGTCATTAAGAATTGTCATAATTTGAAAATATGGATTACGTTTACAATGGCCCTAAAATTAATTATGATCCGTTAAATCCATTGCAACTTTACATTCCAGCCGATTAAGTAATCAATAGAAGAGTATGTGTTGTTTATTTTATTTGTTAATAATTATATGTAAGTCAAAAGTACTGGCAAATGGTTATTTTAGTTTCCTATCTATGGAGTTGGACCAACATTATCATTCAAAAAATATGAATAACAGTATTATATAAAAGTTAAAAATTAAAATTCAATATGATTTAAAGGGATACAGGAAATTAATTTATTGTACGAAAGTGGAAGAGATTTATAATTATTTTAAAAATGTTGGTATATGGCTTACCAATGCCAAATAAAAGATATAATCAACATCTGGAAATGTTTGTATGTTTTACCACCTCGTAAAAAAAAAAAATAGTACTTTCCAATTAGTCGTCGTTAGTTTTGATATAGCCTAATGACACATTGCTTCACAGTTTCTTACTAAAAGGTTTTCAAGTAATAAAAGCCTCAAATAGCAGTCTACCCTGAGTATTATGCTAGTATAGGAAAATACTCCGCTAATTGGTTTTGACTGAAATCTAGGAGATCTTGGTAAGGATTATACAGACTTCAGTTGTGACCGAAATCTCTAATATGTCAATATACCATTGCATGGTAACTGGTAAGTATTAGGTAGAACTAGGGAAAGAGATTGAAGCAAATAGGTCAATGATATAAGGGAAGGAAGGTGAAAATAAAATTTATTTAGCACGGAAAAAATTAAATTATATAAAAATAAATAGAAAAGCAGCAAGAGGAATGTAGGTAAATGTAAAAGAACGATGGGTATGTTTGGGTAAAATAAATATGCAATAATGAATTAGTATGAGGTAAAACAAAAGGTAAAATAAAAATAACAAGTAAGCAGGTAAATAGAATTATTTAATTTTTAAAAAATAGCAGAAAATCATACACACTGAAACGCCTAAGACACATTAAAACTAACAGAAAAGCCTGTTACACTGTGTGTGTGTCTGTACAAATGTTTTCACATATTTATGTCCATAAACATCCTTTTCCTAATTTAAGTAGCAGGTTTTAAGATAATATTTTCTTTCACTTGAAAAAACCTAAATAGGATGCCACAGTGATACATATATTGAGTTCTCAGTTTTCATTACAATCACGGAACATCGATTTCGTATGTGAAAAATAGTAACACTTCGTACTGTTTGCTAAAGAATTCGTGTTTCCTCTTAAAATGTAATAATTTTTCTTTGGCCTATGTTTCCTTTTCTAAAGGTGTTCACTTTGTCGGATAGTTTTGAAGCCGAGAAAAGAATTTTTGGGGTGACTTACAACTCCAAAGAGCCATGTGAAGTGGAAGAGATTGTGTTTTTTTTTCTCTTAGATAGGTTGACATGTACATTTAGTCCGTTAATTTTACTATGAAACTATATGAAAACCTTTAATTTCATGTAGGAATATGTTCTGCACACATGCCGTCTATGAGTTAGTATGAGGTGTACAGTTATAATTATATATACCATACTTGGGGTAGAGTTAAAATTACTAAATTCTGTTATTTTACCACAAGTTGTTAATAAATACATATAAGTAGTAATTAGATACTTTATCGTAATGCAATGTAGGTAGCAGAATATTTTCTTTGTATTTTTTTTCTTTTGAGCTTATTCATTTTACTTATTTCTTAAAGTCTAAATATGTGTACATTTTACCTTTATCAACACTATAATAATTATCTGAAAACTAGATTTTCATGGCAAACCATTGTTGCATTTTAGATGTTTATTTGCAGACCCTAATGTAAAAGGATTTTCTAAAGTATGGAATATATTATCCCTAATTATTATATTAAAACTTGTTTTAACCAAAAACCAATTAAGCATTATTATTATTCTTAAAAAATAAAAAGGTGATCTAGGTAAACAGAATTATTATTACATGATTTCAATATTATCTGTTTCATTTGACGTAAAATTTAACGGTAAGGTTTAGCTAGTTTTTTGAGAAGGAAGAAAGAAATATTGTATATATTATCTGTACACATATTTTAGTTGCATTTATATAATTTATATATATGTTTTATTTTCTATATATATTTCATTTCATAAAATGAAAAATGTAAGAATTAAACCCTTTAGTATTGAAACACAAAACGTTATATTTCTCATTTTATTGCGTGGGAAGTTAAGGCAATAAGGAGTTGGGTAATATTACACAAAGTGTGCAGCGTTTACGACTTTAGTGAACCAGTGTTCAGCTCCTTAAATAATTGCTCTCGAGACCCGGCGTTTATTTTATGCGGTTGTGTTTTTATTATATTGTACTTAATAATTGTTTACTTGCAATTATGATATTTCCTATGCATATAATGAAAATAGGAATGAAGTCTCTAAAGTTACTAGTTAGCTACAAAATATTTAGCCACACCCAGGACCGCACAACAAAATTTAGCGTTATCCTCTAGTCGTTGCAGTGATTCTTCAAAGCTCAAGTTAAAAAAAAAAAAAAAAAAAAAAATGAAAATACTATTTACCTTGCTGTTAACCTTTTAGGGCCTCAATTATTGATCTTATGTGAAATGATCGGCAATTAGAAAAAACAAAAAATAATACATAATTATTTCGAGCAGTTTCATTTTGAAAGTTTTGTAGATTAAAATTCCTAACATAAATAAAACGTTCTTCGGGAATTTGCTATTCTCAGATCGCTATAACCTAACTCACCATTTCAGGGGGATATTGATTACTATTGCTCTCCTATAGGGAGCAATTTAACGTTTCCTTCTCCCACATACATATGTATTAACTAGGACAATTCATGTGTGGAAAATATTCTTGACTTTATAAAGAAACATTCGAAGGCTATATTCACTACAATTTTTATTAACCACGTTTTCGTTAGTTCGATTTCCATCATTTCTGTCTGTCCACATGGATTGTTGCAATAGAGGTTAGGCTATCTTTCCGACGAAGCAAGAGATCTGAAAATTTAAACATACGTCTGAATTATATGGCATGTAATATTCACTCGGTATTGCCTCTATATTTATTTAAACCATTATAATTTGCGTCATGAGATACAGGTTTAAAAATGTTTCGAATTTATGTCAGATATAAATATCAACCTCATAATCCTCATGTTCCTTGTCAGCAAGAATATTTTATCATTATTTGTTTCAACAAATTTAATTTCTACGACGAGCTACATACTTTAAATGTTATGGACATTTTACGTCTAATTGAAAATGCAACATAAACGCTTTAAGTTAAATTATTAAATAACAAATTTTTTATTAGCTTGTGTACACGTGTGTAAAAGCAAAACTTGTGTTTTCCATGTGCACATATATCAGTGCATGTGCGTCGTGTTTTGCGCTTTTAGTTTAACGTACAATTGCATTTTCCAGAGGAAACATCACTTTTCACGTGTGCTTTGAGACAGATTTTCGCCATCAAACTGCGAATTTGTGTCCTACAATTTGTTTAAAATTCTAGTCAGGATGTTCTGATAAATGCGACTATAAATGGTGATGATGTGGATGAGGACAACATTGTGTCAAGTGATACCAACAAAACTGGTGGGTTACAAAAATATGGAAAGGTGTTAAAGGAGCGAGAGTGATGTTACACCTAAATAGTAACATAGAAAAAGGACTTGTGAATGGAACATAAGGTACAGTAACTGAAATTATTTGGCCTCTATAACGTAGTGATCGAATGTATGATACCGATATTCCAACTGATCAAATCGACTTCGGCATAGATGAAATTCAATTATTTAAGCCCAAATCTGTAATTTTCGTCACCCTAAATTTTGAAACAATCGTACGAACATAGTTTCCATTAGTACTGTGATGGGCCTGCAGAGTACACAAAATGCAAAAATGCACAGTAGACCAGGTGGTTGTGTGTCTCGGATCTGCAAAACTTATTTCCTAAGGGACCAGCACATGATCGGCTGAGTTGTGTTAGGTGACCTGATGGTTTAAGAATAGAGGACCTGGATTGCTCAATACTCACTGGCAAACACTTTGTAATGATACTTCGTGATACTCTTACATTTTTTAATGAAGATGGATCTGTCATTGTATTGTTTTAAATTCAAGAACATGAAAGAAGTAAAATAAATATATTTTAACTCTTCAATTAGTTGTTCTGGGCTATAAGTATTGTAGAATTTCTACTATAATAGGTGTTAAGATATATTCGTTTGAGCATCAGCTGTTTGTAGCTCAGCATGATGTGAAATGGTTACTACATTTGTCTTTGTCAAAGTGTCATCAATATATCTAAAATCGATTGAAATTTTTAACCCAGACATAGGACTAAAAACAGGGAAAATAATTTAATTTTAAAATTTTGATGTATCACGTTTTAAAAACTAACTAAGAAGTATAACAATGTTTCATGTGCTTTTCTACAATTTTGAGAGATTGTTTTTAGTAGTTATGAATATATTTGTATTTCTTGGAAAAAAAATGGGGGTACACCCATTATATCATACAGTACAATATACGGATGAATTCACAGCTGATTTCAGTGGATTGAAAATAAATTTATTGTAATTTAATCATTTTACTTCTTACCTATCAAGAGTTGCCTCCAAGTGTTACCCTCAACGTATTAGCAATATATCAATTGACCCTAAAAGTTCTCCCTGAAAATTGTAGAATGGCCTTGAAAATTTATTTATTTATTTCTAGTCAGTTATGAACGTATAATTTTTTATTTGTAATTTATTATAAATAATATGTAGAAAGGAAAACAATTATAAACTAATCCATAAACTGAAGAGTAACACACTTATAATAAGTAATAGCAGTTTAGACATATAAGAATTATGTTTTATAACTAGAAAATTCAAATGATACCTATTTGCCTTGAGCGACTGTTATTTCATATCCCCTAGTAATATTTGTTTTGGGAATATTATTTACGTATTATTTTACTTAAAAGGCGAAATTTTATCTACTGAATACATAGGAATAAATGGCAGTAACAACTGAATGTTGTTACAAACTCATGGGAGTTTACTGACGTTTGTTGATTCATTTTTAAATTTGAAATGGGCCTACATTGTATTAGCCTACCTATACACGTATAACTTGAACTAAACAGATAAACTACTATTCCTAATCGCAATTTTTTATATTAATGTTTGAATTTTGTTAACTATTTAAACTTTAAATATTTTTGTCAATAATAAGAATTAAATTTTAACCAAATTTAATCCAAAAGTTTGTATCCAATAATGGGGTTTGAAAAACCTAAATATACTCTATTTAACACGAATATAGTTATTACAAAAAATTGTTGCTGTTTATTTAAAATGATCAGAGCAATAGCATTTATTATTTAAACATTTATATTTTCACGACTCTTAGTATACCTTCTATTTTCCACTCTCCACACATCATCTTAAGACCTGATTTTGTAAGAAAAACCTCTTTCTAGCATTAGTGCTATGCATAATTTTGTATTGGAGGTCCTAATAGTGCGACGTCTAATAGAAGTGGCGTTATATATAATACTATGAAGATCAGAATTGAAACTGGGAGTGTCCAGTCTTACTATTATACAAAAAAAAAAAAAAATTATATATATATATATATATATATATATATATATATATAACTACAAATAAATATATATATATATATATATATATATATATATATATATATAATATACCAAAACTTGTATTTAAAAATAGCAATACTCATTATCCAGTTAAGAGTTATATCATAAAAAGAACTTTAAAAATATATTAAATTACAAAAACAAAGATTTCCAATATTCCAGAAGATTGCTACAAATTGTTAATACCAATGACATTTTTCATTCCCTATTCACCATTCACTAAAATATAAATAGAAAACATGCAAAATATATATAATTTCACAAGATAGTTTTCAAAATTACTTTAACGTAATAGTTGTTTTGACATTCAAGCAGACTTCACAAAGGTTAGGTGAACATATGATGTGTTACTTGAGATATTTTATATGTTTGCTGTTAATGTTATTTTTTTTAAATCTATTGATAAATAAATTTGCTTTGCTTCTAAATCTTAAGACCTTGTTACATTAGGTTTATATAGGCTATATACAAGGTTATATTATAAGAAATGTATTTCTTTATTAATTGATTCATATTTCATTTCTATTCAATTTCATTTATTAATTTTTTTTTTATTATATCTAAATCTATTTTCAGTTACTCATTATTTTGTTTTATGAATAAAAGTGTATATATTTATGAGTTTATAAAACGCTAATTAAAAAATCTTTGGATAATTCGCTAACTCTCCAGTTAAAATTATAGGACTCTTGTATAAAAGAGTTTAAGCGACATTTCATGTGGAAAATGGAATAAATCAAATAGAGATCATTTGTACACAAATGTACACACACACACACACCCACACACACAC
Organism: Prosapia bicincta; assembly: GCA_036971475.1. Taxonomy (NCBI): domain Eukaryota; kingdom Metazoa; phylum Arthropoda; class Insecta; order Hemiptera; family Cercopidae; genus Prosapia; species Prosapia bicincta. The sequence continues at coordinate 210,414 of JBAIZL010000016.1, forward strand.
ACACACACACACACACACACACACACACACACGCACACGCACACACACACCCCACAACACACACACACACACACACACACACACACACACACACACACACACACACACTACCCACACACACATACCCTTCCCCAAACACCTCTCTCTCTCTCTCTCTGTCTGTCTGTCTTTCTGTCTGTCTCTCTCTCTCTCTCTCTCTCTCTCTCTCTCTCTCTATATATATATATATATATATATATATATATATATATATATATATATATATATATATATATTAAATATGGTGATATGTTTTCTTGTAATATAGTTGATAAATAAAAAATATTTCAAAAATAAGAATACTTTTAATGAATATATTTTATTCAAAGCTTTTCGCCGATAAAATAGTACCAGCTCTATTTAAAGCTCCAAATATATATATATATATATATATATATATATATATATATATAAAATATCGTAATATGTATTATTGTGTAATAATAAAGAACTAACTCAAAATACAAATACAAGAATTATAAATTCAATTATAATTCTTCTATTTGTATTTTGACTTAGTTCTTTATATATATATATTTTTATATATATAAAGTTGTCTAGAATAAAACCGCACATTTTCCTACTAACCTCAGTTTTAGGGCAGCCAAAAAAATTCTTGCAAAATATATTAAAGAACATAGAATATTATTTTGTCGGTATTTATTTCCGTTGCATTTACAGTGACCATAAACACAAACATTATGGTGAAAGTGTACTATGACTAGATAAGGTGGAGTAGTTCCAATTTGATTTCAATGATACTAAAGGAACTGTTACGCTTTTGATGAAACGTTCAATATAATGGGGTTAAGTATGAAAATGAACCAAAAAAGTCCTTTGTGTAAATGAATTCAATGATATTCATCAGAAAATTATGTTAGTGAGAAAAATCGTTCAAATTGTATTTTATGTATGAAATTATTTTAAATAAAAACATCCTGTTCTCGTTGATAATATTAGTTATTTTGTTCATTGTTAGTGGACATCGCTCCATAAATGACATGGGCATAAAACGTTAAAGTTCTCATGTCCCTCCATAGATCACCGTAGTTTTTTTATTTTAAATTAACACATCTTTCGTTTTACTAATTGTACTGTATTTAATAAAGGCACTTCATTCAATACTTACTTCTGATGATTATTTCACTGTGGAAATAAATTTTTAAATGTTCCTTATTCATTCGGAAATTGTACTTCTCCTCGCACTTATATTGTGTTTACATTCGTCGCCGATTGTCTATAAAAAATATCATGAAGCACACTTTCTCATAACGTTTGCCTCAGGCTTTTAGAAATTGTATAAGTTAAAGTCCACACAAAACGTCTTTACAAGGCTGTGCTTACTTATTATTTCCACAACTTTCTGTAGTGTTTTAATACTTTCATGCTTTTCAAGTATTTTTCAGTTCTACCAAAAACATTATCCGAAGGTATGTATTGAGGAAACCTCAATTCAAGTGATTTAATTGATTCAAGTGCATAATTACCAAGGTATTTAATTACCATAGTCACCAAAGTGAAATTTTTATTTCGACCTCTAGACTCATCTGCAACGAGAAGAATTTTTGAGTATCTGTAATGAAACATACAGAATGCTATGGTATTTGAACTTTTAAAATATTAATTTTTCGTCCAAACAAAGGCAGTTATAGTTTCAGGTCTAGGTTTTGTGCTGATATCACCTTTGACTATAGAAAAATCGAAAAATACACTGTCGTGAGTAGTACACACATTAGACAAGCAATTGAGGCAGGGAAAATTCTTCTGACAGTCGAAGAACATTACCAATGAAGAATGTTCTATTTCTCGAAGAAGGTCATGCAATGCTCGTGCTCTCTTGTTGTGAAATTGAAGACCAGCAGATATACAATTTTCTGACTCTTCAGTACAAGCGGTTTTGACTTTTCCCTTAACTGTAAGCACAGCGAACACACCTCGGATCTTGGTGATCCAAAATCAATGTCTTACTGATTATAGAATATCATTTGAAAGTATCTTCAATTACAGGAATATTTTGTAGGTTGAGGTTTGCATATTTTTTCCACAATATTTAATTACTAAGTTCAGATGGTAAGTATTGTCTATTGCTTTTCCCCATCCAGTAATGTAACTCGCTACATTTCTGCATAGAGAATTCACAAAATACTATGCTTTCGTTTGTTGAACGTTCTTACTTTTCAGTCTAAAACTTCCTCTACCCTCGTAAACATAAATATTTTTAAAATACATTTTACACTACTGTAATGACCCTTATTTTAGATATGCACAGATTACATATAAAACGTGATTTGCAAATCCTTACTATATGGATTGTAGAAAAACCTTAATAATACAAATCTTCCTAGTTACTTCTTTTTCCGAATTGTGGCCTGTCTTTTGTCTCGTTTGCTGAATAGTGTTTCTTTCAGTATGTTTCAAGATACCAATATATTGATAAAATATAGGTAATTTATTGTAAAACATTGCAAGAAAGTTGTCGATATCTTGCACCATCAGATCTTTGCACTGGAAGACGGTATGGCTTTCATGACTGCATTTAGGGTTCTCTGGTAGACATGTTGTCTTGTACCTGTAACAAAGAAAACGAATTTATTGCTTAAAGTTTTGCATAGAATAATAATAAATGGTGACATAATGTGAGTGGCATTAGTGCTAGTTTAAATCATAAAGTCCACTTAGATTAAATGGCGAAAAATGGATTACCTAGAAAATGAGAGCCTAACGTCGAGTCAGTTCAGTAGGGCTAAGTAAAGAAAGCTTCCACACGTTAGCTTTGAGTCCTCTGAAATTTAATAATCAAACACAAGTAAACAATTAATATATATATATATATATATATATATATATATATATATATATATATATACAGGATTGAATAACACTTTCATAAACAAGATTTTTTTTATTTTACTTTTACCATACATTGAGGTTTTTCGACGATTGGTAGTATCAGCATTATCGAAATTTTCAAAGTACCTTATAGTTCTACGAGTATATTTGGACTAATTATATATATATATATATATATATATATATATATATATTTTTTTTTTTTTTTTTTTTAAACAACATAGGTTATTCAAACTCAAGAATATTTAATAATTTATATTCAAAGCTTTTCGTTGGTAAACAGTACCAACATCATCAGGAATGAAAATTTTCATTCCTTATGACGTTGGTACTGTTTAAAAACTAAAACCTCTGAATATAAATCAATAAATATTCTTGTATTTGAACAACCTATGTTGTTTTAGATAAGTAAACAATAAAACCTATTATACATATATATATATATATATATATATATATATATATATATATATATATATATATATACATATATGCTGATAGATATTCATACACGGATGAATAATATGAAGAATAGTAATTATCTGGAGTACATCCGTTCATTCTTCAGTGCATTAAATCGAAGTTCCGAAGTTTCGCTAGAAGGTCATCCAGCATTGACGAGGTGAACCTAACATTAGTTGACTCGCTAATTAACGTCGGAACTGCGACTTTATGCACTGCAGAATGAACGGATGTACTCCAGATAATAACTATTACACACACACAAATACATACATACATACATACATATATATATATATATATAAATATATATATATATATATATATATATATATATATTTATATATATATATTTATATATATATATTTACAAAATTAAATCATATGTGATGGACATATGATTTCATTTTGTAAAAGTATTTTATTAGATAACTATTTTCCTGAAGATGCTGATACTATTTTATCATCGAAAAGCTTTGAAAAAATATATTTATTAAAAGTATTCTTGTTTATTAAATATTTTTAATTTATCAATTATATATATATATATATACATATATATATAAATATATATATATATATATATATATATATATATATATATATATATATATATATATATTAGATCAATACTCTGATATCATACGTTATATTTACCAGAATCCTGTTTATTTAATTAAAATAACATGACACACACCAGTAATATATTAGAGGGTAACAGTACAAATAATTGAATAGGTTATTTAAAAGTATTGAAATCATATGCTCTACAAACACAGTTTCAAACAGATATGCGATCCGCCTTTCTAAGTCTCAATAAAAATAATTAGCAATAAACGAAGTAAATGTTACAACAAAAAACATGTCTAGATTTTGTGTTTAGGATGTGATTTTGCAGATAGAAGGAAGTGCCACTAAATATCACCTCTGACAGTCATTTTTCAGCTTACAAACTAAAAAATCGCACAACGTAAGCTTTGATTGTTTAGAACAATGTGGCGGATCTATAACATTCAAGACAATGGTATGCCATGTCTGAGTCGAAAGATATCTTTACATTCAAATTAAGACGTTTTATCGATTCATCGATTTAAAAATGGCGTTATTTCTGATGATATCTATTCTGAAAATATTTCTAGTTAGTAAATCAGAGGTATATTAGAATATGTAATACATATATATAGCCTAGAATGTGTTATTATGTTTCCATAATATCGATAATAATAATATTTTTTCATAATTTGTCTGTCCTTTTTGTTCGATAGTAAGGAGAAAAATATAAAACAATACTTAATAAATCATGATTTTATAGCAAGTAATAAAGATTGTAATTTGGTATACCGCTTTTGTATGTAAATGACTTTACCAAAGACAAATTACCGAAGCAATCAGTCCTTGTAATTTTTCTATATTATTATTTTTAATCAAAATTACACATTATTGATTCGAAATATATATGCATACCTTATAAGGTAAAATCTAGTTATATATAAAAACGAGTAAAAACACCAACCCTATCTTAGTTAATTGTGAAAGTATTACTTGTGGTAAGAGAATGAATCAGCTCCAGTAAAACCAACTTCTTACTTCCTCCTAACGTAAGATCAACAAGAATTATTCAGAATTTGTATTTCATGATTTTATATGTGTTCAAGATTGTTAAAAATAATCAATATATGTATATATATATATATATATATATATATATATATATATATATATATACATTACGTTGTTTTTTGGTTACTGTTACACATTGTAAAAGAAGGTTAAACTTAGTGTTCAGTTAGTTATTAAACCTGAATGAAATTGTAAACCCAAATTAAGAGAAAATCCAATTATACAGTTGTAGATTCACTTTGTTCTCTGAAATAATTCTAGAAAATGAAATCTTGTCTGAAATCTAATAGTAATGTCAAGCGACATTGAATTCTAATTTTATTTCAGAAAAAATGGCGAAAGAGACGTTATTTTACTGGAGCACTAAAATAAATATATAATTGTTTAAATTGTTACCACTGTTCTGAGAGAGATATAAATTACAATAATTTATCACAATAATATTTAAATAATATTACTAGGTTCTTTTAAAATGTTATTTGTAAGAAACAAAATCAGACTAGACTAGGAATAATTTTTAATATATAAATTCAGAAAAATAGTATGTTTTAAAATAAGTTAACAATTTAAAAATAAATTTAAAAGTATTTGGAGCCATCATATACGGTTGGGCATAAATAAATAGAGTATAACTAAAATAAAGCCTTTTATGCTTTCTCTGAATATTATGTTTTTGTTTACTTGAAGTTAAATACATATTTGTAAATATTTTCACAAACAATAATGCAGTAATTATTTTAGATTCAGATTATGAATATAATTCTATGTAGGTGCTAAAAGTAACAACTTTTTGTGTATTCTGTAAAATGGGATACAAATATTTTGAATGCATAAAAGTCTAATTTATAAAATTACAAGGTGGATGTTTCTCTATCAGTGTAAACTAATTTAGAAACAATATATTGAAATACAGAAGGGTTATATCCTACTGTAAGAAATTATTCAAACCCAATTTTTAAAATGATTTTTTCATCATTTTTGTTGAGAGTTATTCCCAGTATCCAACAACAATACATGTTCGGTGAGCAGTGTGTTCTGGTAGTTGGTTGCGTTCATTGAACATTGTTCGGTGTTGGTTCAGTGAGGACGAATTCTCGAACACTGTCAAGAGTTACAGTGCGGATAATAGCTACAACTTGAGTTTAGTTGTAATGTTAGGTCACGTATCGAACGTTTCAGTCGAATTTGCATCCTGTTCGTGCATACGTACACTTATTAAAGTTTTGTTTGCTTGAGTGGCTCGTGTGGATTTTTGAATTCGGCTTTGTTGAAAGGGCAAGGAAATAAGTGATTCAGCGAAGAGAGTGGTTATCAAAGGAAAGACGTGTAATGTGGTGAAAAAAATTAGTTTAGTCCAAGCGTACGAAGTACATACTCTACTGGGGAATCCCAGAGATTCTCTGTATACAAAAAAAAACCCAATGATGCGATTAGAAGAATGGCTTCAGATATACAGTGCAGTGTAGTTGAGGTGCAGGGAAGGTTGGATAGTACTCTCACTCAATATCAATGGAAGAAGAAGAAAGTGATGAAATCGGGGAAAAAATAAAACCCTTGAGGGGCCTCAAGTATTTTTGCTATCTGGATGATAAATATAAACAAGGTTGCTGTTGGAGAAAACAAGGAAGAAGAAGCAAGTGAGGCTGCAGTGAACGCGCACCAATCAATGTTCGGCTTCATCTTAAAACATCAGCTTTAGTTGGCCCACCCCAGAAATTTCGATAAGTTTAACAATACAAAGGCAATAAATTATTGCAAGAATATGAATAAGAAATATTCAGTTCTCGATGATTTTCCGTATTGGTGAAGCTTCTGCTGCCACAATGAGAATGTTAAAAAAAACATGTTTTAATCTGCTTTTAAAAAAAATACAATTGATAAGGTTTTTTTTAAGCTAAGTTAGATCATACCAGAAACAAGTAACCACTTCTACAGCCAGTTTCAACTCTGTGAAATCCGCTTCTAGGGAAGGGAAAAGTAGTGCTTTTTGGAACTTAGAAGAGGCAGGAGAAGGCAGTAAGAGAAAAAGGTATTTCCGTACATAGTTGTATTGAAATTATTACGATTTTAATTTTTCTTTTTAATTTTTATTTTCTCTTGTACAATTTTACTTGTTTGAAACCTTATAAAATCTAATTAAATTTGTATTGTTGTATCTACATTCCGGATAATGGTTTTACGAATAAAAGTATGTAAAAGTTTTGAAAATTTATTAATAACTAGATCCAAAGTTAGAAAGATTCTACATAAAATGCGTTTTGATATTTATTAATAGAACATTATTGACGATAAAGTAACGATATTTTTCTTTTTTTTACATGAAATTCTTTGGAACATATTTTTTAGTCACAATAATGCTGCCATGGTACGTTTTCTTAATCCGAAGTAAAAATGAGGCATACTCATCCCTGATAGCTTTGAAAAAATCACTAGCTCTTGGGCCAATATGGGTAAATGGTAGAGTATTTCGCCTCTTTCAGGCTCTTCATTGCGCTAATCTACGTTGCTAATAGTTCCTTCAGGCAATACGTAGTAGGCTACACTGAGCCAGAAGAAGCAGATATAATAGGTAACAGATTTATTAGCGCGTAAAGGCTCGTCCAAGTACACACATGGACAAGCAATCTTCGTGGTTTTTTACTAGTTTAAGATGCATGGGTTTTCTTAAAACTCTGAAAACTGAACTCATAATTTCAAAAACTTTTTTTAAACAATGCTTAGCTCTTGAAACACGGTAGTTGAAAACTTTTTTTTTGCTGCCGTTTTATTGAAGTCCGGGGTAAGGTTGTATGATGTGTTTGTGGATTACAAATATATCACTGGAGTAATGATATTTGATAGACCTACTGCAAACACTGGTCCAGGTAATAGTTTATAAGCCGTAAATTGCCACTGGTTTTCAAAGTTGTATTGCGTAAATCACAGGTTATAAATACATTCCCATCTTAAATCAGGCTTTGAAAGTCAACATTGAGGTCCAAAAAGGAATAGTTTAAATCCCCTACATTCATCAAAACCGCATCGAAACGCTTTGTTTCGAAATCTTAAAAAGATATATCTAGGATATCTATACGAATCACCTGTTGCAATAAACGTTAAAAAATCATTTAAATTTATGGCATACCGATAACTGATACCTAGTTTTGAAATACCTGAACCAATAAGCGATATTAGTTATTTAATATCTTAGTTACACACCCTTGTAAAATTGGTGAACATGCTACTTGCTGTAAGGTCTGAATCGGTCACTACAATTATCTCTTCCTCGCTTGTACAATGGTCTCTGCCCAATCGAGAAGGAGGATCAGAGGGTGTAATCAGATAAGCGGCAGCTGATATACAGCTAAACAGCGACGACGATGCTGAGCACATTTACTCATCGGCGTATGGCTTGCTCCACTTAACTATAGCTCCAAAACAAAACCACAATAAGGATCATTGATATGTTGTCGAAAGTTTCAACCAAGATATTTAGCCCACGAATGTTTGTCTTTTTTTGCGTTCAAGTCATTTACAGCAAGGGACTGTAGTACCATGACTAAGTGCTATGGAAACTATGTTATTACCTGTAAAAATGTTAAGATCACTTCTCAATGTAATGAAAAAAAAAACAGTAAAGGATACGATAAACGTAAACCTATTGGTTCGCTTTGGTTTGTCAGTAATGATTTTTAATCAGGCTGAATAATATAAATGGCTGGAAGCAATTTGCTGGCTTGTATGTCTGCTTAATAAGTATTTATTGTTTCTTGTAAGTAACATCGCCTGAAGGTTAACTATGCTCTCTAATATTCTGGAAATGAGGTAGACATGAGCAGCGCCATGTTTTAATAAGATATCGAAGTTAGAGAAAACTGACCAATTATTTTTACTTATTTTCCTGTTTAAAATCATATTTATATATAGAATTTTCCTTAAATGACTTTTTACATTTTTGCGTTAGACGTTCACTGATTAGGTGACTTTGTTGCACGCAAACAGTATTTTTATATTTAAATAAAATATTCTGTAATCCGAGTAAATTATTTTTGACGTACTTATTACACATATTAATAGTACCGTTTGTATGAAATCGTACGTCATTCAAATAGTACAAATACCCGTGAGCCACACAAATGTTTGACTTTTGCGTGGGAGATGGATTTGTTATAATACTGTGTTCGTTGTATAAATGTTATAATTAATCGTATGTCATAGAAATAATGATTTGATGGTTGGTAATCCAAATGCTGTAGTAGTGTGTAGGCATATTACATTATTGTGTCAGTTATGAAAATGATTTACTAATGTTGATTATCGCAGAAAATAGAGTGTAACTGGGTCATGCAAATATTTATATTAATGAGAGGAGCATATAATATTATCATGTAGCAAAAGGAACAAACTAATTTTTATTACATATTGTGTGAGTTTTGGAAATATTACGATAGTTCGAAAACGTTTGTGTCGCATTGTATGATTTTAAAAGATTTTACAGAGGACCTTGAGATAAAATCATACTAACTTTCTGGTAGCAATAAGACCACAAATGATGGCATATAGGTTTACTTACACAATTATTGTTGAAATATAAAGTGCACGTACCTGAACCATGAAATGTCCCACTTAATATTGCCCTAAAAATTGTGATGACGGGTTTTTAGTTCACTATGTTCTCGCAGTACACGTTACCTAACTACATTAGAAAACCAGTTTACGTATAAATCAAACTAGCCAATGTCATGCACTATTACCTGCCAAATAATATGGCGTTTTGTCCGATAATGTCTGCGCACACGGCGGGAGAAAGGGATATACTACTAAACAAACTGCACATACCACGTTGGGAGAGACTTCCTGCTAAAACCAAATCTTGCCTAAGCTTACAATACTTTTACAGGGCAAGGATCAACCGATATTAGGAGGCCCTCTCTCTGAAGCATTTACATTCATTTATAACTAAGTTATGGAGTTTACTATTAACGTTTTCTTTACTTGAAATATTTTGTAACGAGCTTTTATGTTTCATGTCATTGAATAATATAACACATTTTTATAGCAATGATTCACTTATATCATTGATATAATAATGCTCTTGTCAAAGACATGGTATAACATAAATAGGAAACACAAATATTTAGCTCTCAAGAAAATATGCATACACACTCTCACACTACAACATGTCACACAACAACCGTACTAAACACATGTATTGTAACAAGTGAAAATACAAAGTATTTCAGCAGAAAAGCAATACATAGGATGTTAGATAGCCAGGCAAAATTATGAAAGTTTAGGTCTGACCCCAACATTAAAAAAGTTTTCCATACCTTCCAAAGAACGTCCTGCCGTACAGATAACCCTCCTCAAATACAGCTCTCTAACCTACAGCTCTCATATCCCCACCCACAGCAAGTGTCGTTGATAGATACTGCAAAACCTCGGTTCCAACAAACGCCCCTCCTTCTCTGACTGAGTGGCAGCGCTCTTCATTCGCACTTCACCGTTATTCCGTTCACCTCGTCAATGAGTTTCTAGCAAGAAGTCAAAACAGCGATTTTATAATCTACAAAAAGAACGGATGTATTCTGAGTGATAATTAGTGTCAAGAGCGTGTCAGTGTGTGACACGATAATTTTTGGAATACCTTCTTTAGAATTCACTAAGGAATATTTTTCTAAATTGTATTTCAGATATTTATTTCTATTCTAGACCAAAAATCAATATTCATCTACAATTTTGACTAAGATTTCTAAACCAAAAATGACAAATATAGGGACCTATGCGAAAAATTTACAGTTTTATAGTTATTATCAGTTGTAATCAGAAGACCACCAAAATAACCTGAAATGAATCACCGGAACTATTTTCACTCAATAATATCAAAGTATAAAAAGAAAAAAAACAGAGAGAGAGAGAGAGAGAGAGAGAGAGAGCAGAGCAGAAATAAACAACAAATACTCATTAGAAATTAAACAAATACTAATAAAAATACCTGCTAGGAATACCTTATGGTAGTTAACATGATCCGCAGGGAACAAACAACTCAATTCACCGACTGACATAATAATGACAAAAAAATACAGATTTAAATAAAAACTTAAAAAATATAAATTTCAATACTTAACAAATAATCTACTAACAAGTGATACAAAGTATTATTATAAAAATGTATCTTCAGATTACCTTATTTTCATCCCTTAATTAAAGATAATAAAATGTAATTAAAAAACATTCGTGTAAGGAAAAGAAGTAATAAGTTATTAGGAATAACGATAAGTTTTCCAAGAAAAAGCTGTGTAATGTAATAAATCCTTCCTCATTTTTTAGTTCGTTAAGTTTACTTTAATTTCCCTTAGGTTTACATCTACTCGCGGATATACATAACTAATGAGACACGAAGGTTATATTTCAGACGATCTTACCAGCTACTAGAATATAAAGCAGTATTATCTGACTTTTTTAAGATAACGTACTTGAACAATCATTTCTTTAATATTATATCACCAAATGTAAAAGGTTTTTCTAGTAATAGGAAGGCTATGGAAGTTATCCATTAGAGAACTAAAGAAATCTTAATCATGTATTTATCAAATTTACCTTTACACCCTCTCAATCTCCTAAATTTAAATTATATGAAACGTTATGTTCTATATATATAGTTATTTTTTTATATATTAATCAGAATTTATATTTATATTTAAAAACAACATACATAAGGGAATATAGATAACTCAATTCTATTTTAAAATTCTTCATTATAATGCTCTACGATTAGAATGATTTATGATTTTTGGTCTACGATGATCAGGTGTAATTTTTGCCTCAGGAACCTAGAGCAAAAACAACAAAATGCTGTTTTAATTGTGAGAAAAGTTTTTGTAAAAACCATTTAGTTAAAGTAAGTGATGAGTGTTTTGACGTATAAAAAGGAAATCATATTGTATGTGTTGGTTCATATCTATCATAATACAATAAAATATGTTTAAATATTTTTTTATATTTATAACACCAATTACTTTCCTGATATTGACCTGAAAACTAGCTGGTGTAGAAACTTACTCCTCAAGAGCTCTGGTTTAACGGGTATTAGCGTGAGCTCTCTATGATTAAAAGTAACATTAATTTTTATATTATTGAACAAAATATTATAATTTCACCGATGAAACAATCGTAGTGAAAATCAAATTAAAAGGTAATTTTCTAAGTGGGTTGATTTGTTTTTCACCTAAATTATTGTCAGTAATTTATTCCTAGGACGATGAATACATTTATTGTTATCTATCCTACTAAAAAGTGTTTTTTTATTCGTAGCAGTAAAACTAGTAATCTTTTCAAAGTATCTGGCATTGCTAGAATCGGAAGACAACTAGCCGAATAGGAAACAAATTGGTTTCAGAAGATTTGTTTATGCTATCCACGGAATAGCTTCACTTTATAAATAAGCATTTTCTCTTTTATTGGAACTATTTACTTGTAGTTTATTTGATACTTGCAGCAAAATATGTCACACATATAAATCGTACGTCATACAGCAAAATAATTATGGGTATATATTCCGAAAAGATATTTCTATAAAATTATTTTGGATCTAATGAAGGGGTGGTTTAATAAATGAGTAATTATTATGCATGTTCAAACACAAACTCAAGAGTTTCGTAAAAAAAAAACGATTTGGAAAAATAAATCTTCATTTGTCTTTAAAGAAAAATTCCGTATATGTATCTAGATTCTATTTATTCTCGAGGTATCATAATGTACCTGCATGTTAGGTAATCTCAAATAATCGACTCTAGGTCTTAGTAGGGTACATAGGTATTTTTATTAGTGTAGTAAAACTAACATGTTGAGAGCGAAGACCAAGGTAAAGGAGTTAAGAACTCCTTTCAACTTGAGTACTTTTAGTAACCTGCACTTAAATATCTTAAAGGAAATTTCATGAATCTAGATTTGTCTTAATGAGATGAGATTACTCTGAAGGTAATTAGTATAATTTTCTTTGGTATTATTACTTTACATACTTTAAAAAGTGAATAGGCATAAAATTAGTTAGGTAAATAAAGAAATATGGAAATGTAGTATCACTAAATTTATATCTTCATATTTAGCTCAAATGTGAATATTGTTAACAGGTATGTTGGGTGAAATTTAGATCTAGGACTTCCAAACTTTCTGATACTGAAAACGTGAAGAATAATTTGATTTTGCAGAAACGTTTCATGGTTCAGAAAGTCGATTTATGAGGTAACACTGTTAATTAAGTGGAAAACTACTTTCAACGTAACAATATATTTTTGTATATTAAAGTTTGATAATAAATTCTGTAACTTCCTAGAAGCGTTATTAGACCAACGGAATTTGTTTTTTGTTAGTTTTTACGTTAAGAGTACTCTTATAGTGTTAAATGTAGGGATTTTGTTATACAAAGCACTAGATTTTAAGAATTGATAAGGGTAGCAAAGAAGTGGTTCAAACTTTGTAAAAAATCACTCATTTTATAAAAGCCAAAATTATTATTCACCAAAATTATTATTGTGAATGATTTAAAGAGCATGAATAGCTTGTTGTATAATTAATAGTTGGTTTTAAAATGCTGGTACTGTTAGCCAGTGAATACGTTAATAACATAAACATATCTATATATAGGTTAGGAATGCTGGAGTTTTGCTTCCTCCGGTACCATTATTTTGAAAGTTAGAAGTGATGTGATCGATACATATTGACTTGTTTGACTTGTTTTTGATCTGTGCCTTGTTTGTTCATTAAAGATGTCATTTTTATGTGTGTTACTACGTCTTCTAGTGTGTTTAATTTATGGCCTTTATTGCATGTGTGAAGGATGCTTATGTTATTTTCCATCATTTTGCATGAGTGTTTAGTGTCCATGAGTTGATTTGCGAAGGTGGATTCAATAGTAGTGTGCAGTGCGCTTTTGTGTTCTTTATATCTTTCGGCGAACGATCTGCCTGTTTGTCCAATATAGAACTTATTGCATTTGTTGCATTTTAGTTTGTATACTCCTGAGTTATTGTAAGTGTTGGTATTGTTATTATGCTGTGTCCTATAGCAGTTTGGCTTTTATTTGTAGTTCTGTAAGCTAGATTGTATCCTGTTTTTTTTAATTGATGTGCTATCTTATTTGTGAGTTTGTTTATGTATATGAGGGTGATGAATTGGTTTGTGTTCGTGTTTTTGTTGTTTATGTTGTTGTTTCTGTTCATACATGTTTTCTGTATATTTTGTCTATTACATAATTGTCATATCCATTTTTGTAAGCTAAATATTTGATTGTGTTTAGTTCCTCTATGTAGTTGGTTGTGGACATTTTACAAGTATTTTACTTAGTCTGTGTAGTAAATGCTTGAATGCTGCGTTTTAATGTTGTATTGGGTGGTTCGATGAATTGTGTATCAGTTTGTCTGTCACGGTTGACTTGCGGTATATATTGAACTCATGTTTCTTTTGATTCATACAGTTCCAGAACGATGTAATTCATCTATTCCTAATTTTAAAAATAAAGTTGTATTTTTACAGTCAATCATTTGATTTAATTAATAAATAATATTCGAGCTGGCTTGTGAGTGAAAGTTATATTTAAAAAATAAATATGCTACAACTAACTTTATAGGTTATGTTTAGTTTTTTGTAGTTAAGCCTCATTTGATTTATGTAGCATCACTGAGGAGGACGACAAATGGAATTGAAACGCCTATGGAAATAAAGTTTTTATATTTGTAAGTTGCAGCATATTTAATCTTTAAGTATGATTTAAATAAATTGAGATTTTAAAACCAATCGGTCGTAAGAAATAACGCGCTTGAGGCAGTCGTCAGGACACTTCAGAAAGGTAATGAGAATAATATAGTATTAGTTTAGTCTAATAATTTAGTAATAGATACCTTGCTGTTATTGTTAAATATTATAATCAATGTTTTAATAGTCTGCAATATTTTATCGTCATAATATTTTCAACAAAGTTCTTTCTGCATTTAGTAATTTTAACAGAATTTATCACTGAGCAGACATATTAGAACTATGTTAATAGTAGTAAATGTGTCTAATAAAGCTTTTTCTTTGGTGTACCTAATAATATAAATATTTTAGTATTATGTGTTCATAACATTACCAAATTATTTTGAAGAGTATATCAAAAGGAAATGAAAATAAGTATTGTATTTATAACTTAAAATAATATAAGGCTATTATCTCTGTATTTGTTCACTCTTAAAATTTATTTTCATGTCAGACTCCACTAACTTTATTTTGAATTAAATAAACAACTTTGTCTAGACACATATTTCATTTTTTTTTGTTTTTTTACTCAAGAGAGGTTGCAATTAAGCATTTGTAATTAGTGATTGTTTGTATTTTTGGAGTTTTCTGCTTTGTTTTATTTCTCAGTCTTTTCTTACCTCAACTAACAATTCTCTGTAAAATTTCGAGAATGCTCATGAGATACAGATGATGTTTTAAAATTCAAGTAAATGTTTTGCACCATGAAGCCAATGTAAATTTCTCAACACTTATATTAAGTGACATAAATATCATGTTAGATTATATTGCAATCAATAAATGTAAGTGTGAACTGCTAGGTAATACAACTTGAGGTTCTTGCCCCTTAGTACTAGTATTAAAGGGGCAAGAGCTCCATGTTGTCATTAGGTAAATAAAGTGTAAGGCGCTAGGTAATGTTAATGATCTTAGATTAATCGTTGGACAGACAATAGGAAAAATAATCTCTAACAGAAATAATAAAGAATAAATAAATACTAAATCTAATTAGCTAAACAATCGTCGTCTTTGTTTCTAATAATAAACTTTCCTCGCGTATTTAAAGAAACAGATATTTAATAGAATAGGGCATATTAAAAAAATTTAGGACAACCAGGATATTAAATAGTTTTACACTTTTTGTTTTGTTTTATACACAAGCTTTCAATAGTTTGAAAATAATGGAAACTGTAATTCATGAAGAGGCATTGTAAAATATTTCTATTATGAGAGCTTGTGAGATGACCTTTTTCAAAAACTGGAAGCCAATTTTACCCTAGTCACTAAAAAAAAATTAAATTTACTTTCTTAAGAATTTTATTATAATCAAAGAATTTTTTACAAAATTCTAACATATTCCTTTCTTATTTGGGAAAAAATTACTTGATGTAGTAATTTACCTTCTCATTAGGTTACATCTCTTTATCAAATAAGGTAGTTTAGAAATAATTTTAAAACACCTCTCTATATAACGTAAATAATACATAAATTATATTTGTTTAAATTTTTATTTTAAATATCTAAATTCAGTTTAGTTTATTCATGTTCCTGCCAATCTCTCAAAATATAATTATTTGTAGCAGTTAAGTTATTTGTTACTGTATTCAGAATTTGTTTCTACGAAGGAAAGTAATTCTAAATAAGGAGGACATAGTTATACAATTAAATACAATGCGCTTCACCAGCATGGATTTTAATGATGTTCTCTCTTCATTATTTTTCATTGTTATCACTTCGCTAAATATGTACTACAACAGCTTGCGTCATTACAATATGTTCTTTCTGATTTATCAATGTTGGGTCTAAATTTTAAAAAAAATAAAAATTCGAGTTTTTTGTATAAACAAGTTTAGTTATTTGAGGTCCGATAAAAAAAGTTATTCCAAAATTTTAATTATAATGAGAAACAATTGATGGAAATTGACAGCTTAAAATAAACCTATAGCGGATTGAATCGCAGAAAGTGGTTTAATTGATCTGAACACCGTTATCGGTAAAATGTTGAGTGTTACAGAATATGCAATGTTACATTATTATAAATACATGAAATATAAGATTTACCTACATTTTAACTGAAAGGTTAGGAATTTCCTTCTCCTAATAATTATGACGTTTTTGTACCGTCATCATTATGTAAAATGTATGATTAAGATAGAAATTGTCAAGCTCTTAGTAGAATCAGGATAGCTTTAATCATAATCTAAAAGTAAACTATAATTACAATCTCAAATTGTGGTACAATTCTCTAACGTAAACAGCCCAAGGATAAGAAGGTTTGCTAATACACAACCGTAATAATGTTTCATATATCAAAGTGAAATATATTTTAATAAGCATAAGTAAAATATGAAAACTAAAAAAAACATTAGAAATTACTTGTAATTCTGATTAAAACAAATTTGGGAGTAAGGCCGTATATGCAATATTAAATACATATGTCTGTTAAACGAACTACGCTATTATATAATTTTCTCTAGTACACAAATGTTGAAATACGTATTTGTGTCAGCGGTTTAAAATATATTGTTTTCCTATATGGTAAAACTGAGTAAAATTAATAATAATTATAAATTGTTGGTATTGTATTCTAATTTTAAAAACTGTTCTTTATCTGGAACCAGATAATTGTAATTGAGTGTAATAATTGATCCCCTAATGAGCTATGAATATTGGTAAATTGGCTTGGGATTTTGAAATTTTGCTGGCAACCTCTCCATATCCACCTGAGTATAAACTACTTCTGAGCGAAAAAAAATATTTTCAAATATAGAATATAATAAACAGAAACAGATTTTTAAATTCATAAGAGTCATGAGTGTTACGTTTTCCAAATTGATGTTTTCCTACTTGAATCGATTATGTCTGTAGATCATGCCTTAAAACATTTACATTTTTAGATAAGGCAAAATAATCATAGACTATAAAAAATATTTATAACCAAAGGTTTCTAAAACCTTTAATTTGATCCTTTAATTTTCATAAAATGCATTTGTAATATTTTTATCTTTTTTTGTATCTTTGTTGAGATAGGTTATGTTTTTCATTTGTTTAAGAAATATCCTAAAAACTATAAATAACAAGATGATAATATTTGTTTTTAGTATCGTGTTTAGTTTGTTGTTTCGCCTTAACAATTTTATATAGTAAACATTATATTAAACAGATAGATTTCAAAAACGACTAATGTAAATGATTTAAGACAAACACAATATTAAAACCCAATAAAAATTTTAATCATGTATTATCAACCGCGTACAGAAGTGATTCTCATCACAGGCAACCCAGGAAGATATTAGATGTTGTCATCTGTACAGTACTATGTATAGACAATCTGAAGGCAATAAAGTCCTGCTTACGCTAATACCCTCTTAAGTTCGAATTGAAAAGTAAGGAGTCACGCGAGATCAATTCTAATTCCAAATACTGAAAGCAATTTAGAGATTTAGAAATATTTAGATATGGTTTATAGTGTAATTATTATTTCTATATTATGCTGTGAATTAGGCATTCCACTTAGTTTATGTTGACGATATCGGCAGCTAATGCATCAATGAAGTAACGTTTTGCGGAACCTAAAAGAATTCACACGAACGATATACCCCTACAAGCAGAACGGTGAATGAGTAATCTGTCAATAAACGTAGTGAACAAAAAGTTTCGAAAATTTAGAATTGGAAAATGCTTTTATATTATTGTTATCCTGAAGGAAGTTTTGAAAAACTGAAGACTTGAGTACATGTACAAATAGCGTGTATAATTTATATTAACTTCTTTCAGTTTTGGTAATTAAATCTAATTTCAAAATAAAATCCTACTATAATTGCATAAATTTTACTATGAAATTTAAATATAAGTTACGATATATCTTTACACAAGCAAAGATTAGAATTGAAGATGAAATATCGCTTCATGTTTTGGGAGATTTTGCGAACCATATGCATTAAATACGACAAGGTGAGTTTGCCAAGCTTCCATTCTAGTTGCAACAATAAAATAATTTTTACAATTTATGATTTTGGTACTCTACTGTTATTTCTAATCCGAAAATGTTCGAGGATGGAGCTGGAGGTATTGACCGTACTCAGTGCACAAAACGACAAAAGGGGGCGATATCGGAGAAAATCTCTATTGAGTAAGATTGTATCTAACATTACCAGAAAACGGCGGCCACTTTCATTTCTGTCACATTTAGGGAATAAGTTTTAAATTAAAAACTCTACTGTTAGCAATAACACGTTCCTTTAAAATTCAAGGTAAACAGACAATTGTTAATATTGTTTGCAAACAATAAATATTGATTTTATTTTTGCAAGTTACAAAACATGGACTTCCGATCTTTACTTGCTAGAACTGAATGTTGAAGATCAAATTTAAAATAGAATAAAACTCACATTGAGTAATAAAACAAACAAAAAACCGGACTAAACCTTGCTTAACCGTGTCTTTGTCTCAAGCAATGTTATTCCTCATTGACTGAAAAAAACAAAATGAATATTTGAAAATATTTCCCAGTTGCATTCAAAAATTATTTTATTACCAGAAAATACCTCCCCTACATCTGTAGAGGATACACACACACACACACACACACACACACACACACACACACACACACACACACACACACACACACACACACACACACACACACACACACACACACACACACACACATACACACACACATATATATATATATATATATATATATATATATATATACATATATTAGATATTATTATTTCAGACAACGCTATTGGTAAAACCGAATTTATCAATTCTAAAATCGATTTCGTCCTAGTGCCCAAAATAAAAACTTAATCAAAATAACATTTATTGCTGAAAACTCACAGTTTTATTCAATTACCGCAATTCATTACCCAATTTACCTTTAGAAAAATATACTACTTCTTGAAGAACTTACTGATTTCTATTATGCTCTCTATAAACCTTAGAAAGCAATAAAAAACAACTTTTTATCAGAAGCACTGTTACATAATTTATTGTAAAACCATAAATCCGGCAACAATAACTGTCATTAGTATCTTCTGAGATACAACGAACAGTTACTGCCTGGTTTAATTATGGATTATTGGAAAGAGATTTAAACCTGATGATATCTTGGCAGTGTTCTCTACTGGAAGAGTTTAGTGCACATAATTCAGGTCACCTGTGGTTACGAATTGTTTCATTTACTAATATTCCAGTTATATGACCTTCAAAAACCCTTGCTCCTCCGAGGTTTCACCTTGTAAGGTTTACTGGGCAATGAACAAAAGCAAAGATGTGTAATCTTTTTTAGAATAGAAGCAGTGTCAAATTTTTTAAACATAACTAGCACTATAATATTTAATCACGATTGACGAAGACCGTTTATTGTATTTGTAAAATAACAATAAATAACTTCATAATTAGATACTGGATACATGTTTGCTAAATACATTTTACTAGGTGTCATTATAGTTATAAAACAAAACTGTCAAGAGGAAATAATCCAAGAAATAGTATTTGCAATCTTGTGCACATATAATAATTAGGTATAAATTAATCTAATCATGGTATGATTATAACGATAAGTAACCGACATTATTAAGATAACAACCAAAATTATAACAAATGTTAAAAAAATTCAAATAAGAATATATTACTACGATTGTTCTTATAACGATGCTTTGTTGCTTAGCTGAAGGGTCTAATGTTTTAAAAATCATTTAAATTTTAGCCTAAGTTTTTATTGAATTGTATTTAATACAGAAAACAATTTAAACATTTGGATAAGTGCTGATATTTAGTTTTACTATCTGGGCATATTTTCTGTGCGGTAAAAAAAGACATCCTTTGAATTATTTTAGAAATAATCCTAATACCATAAATGATTATCATGAATAAGAAAATTATTTTTCCGTGAAATAGAAGTACGTTTTACAAATATACTTTAATTTAATATTGCAAACTAATATAACTATTTCAATGAAGGGGGAATAATACTCCACTAGAAAAAAAACAATCATTCTGATAACAATTGTACTCATATATTCACTCTGTGTAGATAACTAAATTTTGTTCCTTGTACTATGTATGTTGACTTTGCGAAGAAAAATACAAAAGAAAGTAAAGGTAAAATAATTTAACGTTTTGAAATGATTACTTCGAAAGTTTATTTAGTGACTTTAAAAATGGGATACGCTTTAATTCAAATAAATTTTTGTCACATGCATAAACACACGGTTTTGCATTGACAGCGTTATCATTGTTTGGAGTGTTTAAATTCATATAAATTACTGTTTCGTTAGGAAAGGTTATTATTAGGTATTGTTTGACTCATATGATTTTCGTTTCCAAATGTATTTTGCAGGCTTTCGTTTTAGAATGTGTAAAAACCTAAGAGATTTTTTAAACACAATAGAAATATCGCTATAATCTATAAAATTTTTAAAAAGTTGTTTATATATATATATATATATATATATATATATATATATATATATATATATATATTTAAACCAAAGAAAGACCTACACAAAACTCTCAAGATATTCATTTATTGATTCATGCACGTTTTAATGACACCGTTATCATCATTAACAGTGAGTGTTGCTCCTACAAACTGTAACTTACAACACTCTGGGTTTGTAAATTTAGTTTCCTGTCTAGGTCAAACTTCAAAAATTTTAGTTAATCTTTCACTGGATTTGTGAATTTCCTGTTTACTACACAGGTGTCACAAATACTCTCCTGTCTGTTCCTAACATACCTTCTGCTTTTCCTATGGCCACGACTTTAATGTCAGGTTTTTACCCGATTTAAGACATCGTTTGCCTCCTCGCCTAGGGCCTGTTCTGCAGTTGGCATGCAAACAATTATAGCGTCATCTGAATAACCTACTATGTCCGTGTCTACTGGGATACTAGTAATAGAAGACTGTCACACATCTCGTTCTATAAAAGTGAACCGATTTTTGAACTTTGGTCTGTCCTCTTCCATATTGGAAACGTGTGTATGAATGCCACAGTAGAACAACACTGTTCTTTCACTAAGGTAGTATTTAAACGTTTTAGCTAGATACGTTGGGTAATTTCTATTCTGTAGTGAGTCAAGAATTTATCTCTAACTAGCTGAATTGAAGGCAATATTTACATTTATGATGATGGAAGCATAAAATTCTTTATCCTATTCATCTTTATATTGGGTTTAATGGTTTATTCAAAGACTATTTTTATTGGATCAGTTTTGGACTTTTCGTTTATGAGTCCAAATTACCAGATCAGCCATCTGGGCCTTCCTCTTTTTCAGATCATTTAAAAATTAGGCCCTCCAGTAATTTTACCATAGTAGCTAACAAAGGGATCTATACGACCAAATTATTTCAAAGAGTTTGATTCCATTATTTAGCAACACCATCTTTTGATTTTTCCAACATTTGTAAAATATTCGTTCAGCAAAACAAGCATTACGAAGCATCCTCTGACATTTTTTTCAGGATTTTATTTGGTATTCCATCAGTTCCGGGGTTTTGTTCGTTTTAAGCCCACTTATAGCTTTTAAGGATCGGTTAGACTGATACAATAAATTTTAGATAACTGTGTTACACAGAGGTCTACACTCCTGTTTAGATAATAGAGCTTTAGCTATTTCCTGATACCAGTTTTCTATGTATCTACCTCTCTAATTATTTCTCCCTTTCTCTCCTCTCTCTCTCAAATTGTTTTACACGACATGTAATTACTCAAAACTAAGTTTATTTTTCTATACGATATATATATATATATATATATATATATATATATATATATATACATATACATATATATATATATATATATATATGTGTGTGTGTGTGTGTGTGTGTGTGTGTCTGTGTGTGTGTGTGCGCGTGTGTGTGTGTGTGTGTGTGTGCGTGTGTGTGTGTGCGCGCGTGTGTGTGTGTGTGTATGTGTGTGTGTGTGTGTGTGTGTGTGTGTGTGTGTGTGTGTGTGTGTGTGTGTGTGTGTGTGTGTGTGTGTGTGTGTGTGTGTGTGTGTGTGTGTATGTGTGTGTGTGTGTGTGTGTGTGTGTGTGTGTGTGTGTGTGTGTGTGTGTGTGTGTGTGTGTGTGTGTGTGTGTGTGTGTGTGTGTAAAATTAATGTTACCGTTCTATGGAGAAACGATAATGAATAAGCCATTGTAACATATACCTACTGTACCGTAAAATCGTTCGTTGCTAAATATGTTGTTTTGTATCTTTGATGGTATAGTATTTATATTGTTTTTAAAAATTGTGGCGCAAGTTTATCTACTGTTAGATTGTGTCTGTCTTTTATTGTCACGTAATATATCCTACCTTACAACTATCGTTTACTTTACCCACACAATATTAAAAAAATAATTACTAGGAAACTTGGGTCAAATCCTATAATTTTCAAGTAGGACTTGAATATTACATTGATTTAAGTTTAAAAAGAAAGTAGTTAATTAAACAATCTTAGTTATAACCTTTATAATTATGTTTATTGATCGGATACAGAACTCTTGTTTAGCTAAGCAATGCATGGTTTATATTTAATACATTCTCAGAACGTATTACTATTCTCAAAACTTAAAAAAATTAAACCTTTTTGATTATAAATACTAAACAGTTAAACGAACGTTCATTGTACGCAACAAAGAACTCCTTTACTGGTTTAGATGACATATTTCTTTTTAACTTCATTTTGGATACACTGAAACCACAACACTTTTTCTTTTATTATGTATGAACCTGGTTGTCACTACAAGTGTATTTACTGTTTCGGTCGAATGAAGATTATACCACCATCTACAGTCAAAGGATTACTACATTTTTTTAGTCAAGTGAACACCAGCTTTTGCGGTCAAAGTAGGACTAACTTTTATGGTTGAAGAAGGACGATTACTCTTTTCGATCAAAGGGAGATGATCTTTTTCGGTCGTAGGGATACCACTGCCTTTTCGGTCGAAGGAAGCCCACTTAGGTTAAGTAAAAGCTACTTATGGTTTCCCTGTACGTAGGTCTCTCTAGGACTCCCTTCTCGTAACCGCAAATATTTCTTGTCAATCAAGAAGAGAGATTTTCGCATTTACCACTCAATTTTCAGATTTTATACATTAGATCATTTTCACTAACCGTTATGCGAAAAGGTTTCAACTAAAATGCCTATAAATTACTAATATTTTTTGTTTTAAAGTGTACATGATAGAATTATTACGTCCCTTTTTAGTTTACAATTCATAACAAAAAACTCTACCCTAGTTCCCTACGTGGTTTCTCAGAATGCCTTATTTTATTAACTAATTCCAGATGAAAACGTATTTTTCTAAATGTTGTCTTTTCAAATAACTATATTTTTACTTTCCTTTTTTATTTTATTGTTTCATGCATTTATCTAATGATGTTTGGGTAACGATTTTGGGCAAAATTAAAGTTTGATGCGAAAAATATTGGCAGTCTAAATATGGACAAACGTTTATTCAAACTACAGTAATATTATTTCAGTAACAGCTTACATTTTCAATTACAAGAAGCACAAAGACCAGTTTGGAAACTTATTTAATTTAACTTTAAGTCGACTTTGGCCAAACTTTGAAACTTTGTTATAGAAAGTAGCTGTCAAAAATAATATTGGAAAGTTGTTCAGCTAAATAAACTTTTCCAGCAGTAGTTAAAAATAATTTCACATTTACTTCCATGTTCAAAATAGTGTGAATAATAACAAGTATTGAATTTCCTTAATGCATATTCTGCTCTGTTCAAGAAAACGTTAGGACGTAATAATTATCTCTCTCATTTGAAAACATACGGAATTAACAATACTTACCAACTCCTTTTATAGCTATATTTTCCTATAATATGTGTAGAAACTAGGTTTGATTTCAAATAATAGAACTAAATAGTATAATAACACCAGATATATAAAATTATAAATATTAAATTTCAACATATGTTTTAAATATGATTTAATGTTCGTACTTATATTTTTATATTATAAGCAGCAGATTTGTTCTTTCCAATAATAAAAATAGAATCTTTTCAATTCAGGCAATTACATTGATAGGTAAAGAAAAAAGTTTGTAGAATTTTTTAATAGCGTGTTTGTTAAGTACAGGATCCTTAACCTCACTTTCAACAGACCACGTTTGGTTACAATTCTCATTAGTTCGTATAACCTAGCAATCAGCTGGTGTTTATCACAGTTCAAGTTCCACCGCCTACTAGACTTTCATTGCCGACCAGAATCTAGGATCCTTTTACTGCAAAGAAGTAGGTTTTACGATCCAGTCACCAGACGAATCTAGACTATTCATCTATGGTTTTAGACTAATTATCTGATTTAGTTACCTGTTGCTAGCATTTCCGTCTTCTCTCAAGTTACACACACTTCTTGCAACATGGCTTTCTAGTGCGGCATTCCTGGTTTCTATTCAAGTGTTTTAGCCGATTACATCGGGTTTAAACCGCGTCTGATTATTACCCCGCTTACTGATTATGTTCAGTTAATGTTTTAGATGCGTTCTAACTATGAATTAACGATTTTAGCCGCGATAAAACTGTTTTAAACCGATTTCCTTGTACAAGTGTAATTTGTTAGGTTAGCCGCGTGGTATTTCATTACACCGCAGACAATTAACTCTTTAACCTCGTGGGTGAACTATCAAGTGTTGATTAAAGCTTTTCTGTTGTGACTATTTGAAGTGCTTTTAACTTTCAATTAATTTTAAATGAGTTTTAGTTTTATGCCATTCTTCGCAAGCTACGGTTCATCACTTCAGGACTTAACCCAGGCCTGGGAAAACCGCATCATCACCTCTTCAACTACCCTGTATAACTTGGAATGGTAAGTGGCGTAGGCTTAACTTCACTCATAAAATTGAACTATTTCTTTTAATTAACGTTTAGTGTTAATTTAAATTCAGTGTTTTTTCTTATTAATAAAGCAGACCCCATACTGCTCCAACAAAGCGTGGGTGGTCTTCCGGACGTTTTAGTGTAACCGCTAATGATTTGAACTACCCTATTTTCATTTTCTTTCTTTAGTTTTGCTACCAAAACTATACATGGTCAACACGGGCCGGATAATTTGAATCAAATAAACCATAGGATACAGTTCACTGCAAAATTCATCTTAAAAATTTCCTTAACTAATTTTATTTGAATTCTAGTAAAAATGGCAATTAATACTGATTATTATTTGTCAAAATTAAATAATATCATTGAGGACCTGGAACAGGTTATTAACATAATTACTGGAAATGATATCCCTACAGGTCTCATTAGCGAAATCAGACGCATCCACGGCAACTTTATTGACACATACGAATATATGGAAAAAAGTTTTGAGCATGAAGTCGCTGAAACCGCAGAAAAGGCTTTTCAATTGAAAGCCAAATTTCAACTTTTGTATTTGCCCATCCTGGCTAAATGTTCAGGCATTATAAAATCTGAAGAAAAGGAAATTTCACCGGCTAACCTCACAAATAATTGCATCAGTCTGCCAAGCCTACAAGTACCCACTTTCTCAGGCAATAACAATGAGTGGACAGACTTTATCACTATGTTTGACTCTATGATCCACTCTAATGCAAATCTGACCGCAGTACAAAAATTTCAGTACTTAAAATCAACTTTAAAAGGCGATGCCTTAGCAATCATTACCGGCTTAACAATTTCAGACAATAATTATGCAATAGCTTACAACGCTCTAAGAAACCGCTATGCCAACCCACGCAGGCTAGCCGATCATTACTTCAAACAGATTCAAGAGTTCAAATCAATGCAAACCGCTTCGCACTCAGAACTCAACCGCTTTCTAACCGCACACTCTAACGCAGTATGTGCCTTGAAGGCCATTAACTTACCGGACTTGGCAGAATTTCTGTTGTTTCAAATGGCAGTTAATAATTTAGATCCGAAGACTCGTCTTAATTTTGAAACCAGGCTAGGCACCAACACTATGCCCACTTACCGCAGCTTGAATGATTTTGTAACTGAACAAGCTAGGGCAATGGAATTGCTCAACCAGCCTTCGACCTCAACCGCAGCTAGCACAAGCCAACAACCTCGAGTATTGGTGTCATCTTTACATGAACCTGACCTAATTAATGAGTCATATCCAAACGCTGACCCACTTAACATTAATTCAAGTGGCGACTTAAATCAGGGCATTAACCCTCAACCACCTCAGTTTAAGCCAGTGCAAAATATACCTCAACCTCGCACTTTTCAGGCAAGGCCTGCCATGCAGAGTCCTATTCGACCGCAGACAGTGACGCGACCAACCATCTCACCAGTTTCTAACAGGCCGGGTCAATCAGTGTTTAGACACCGACTACCTCCATTTCACATGGCTCAAGCCAACGTATCAACCACTCATGCTGGGAAATGTATTTACTGCGACTCGGACCACATCATATTCCACTGCAATGCGTTCTTGGATTTAACTGTGCCTGAACGGAAAAGGGCCATTAACCAGTTACAACGTTGCTTCAACTGTCTTGGCTCACATTTTCAGTCCAAATGCAAATCAGTCAAACACTGCAAACACTGGGGGGATCCGCATCACACATTGTTACATGACCCCGCTCCTTCACGACATTGACTAATTCAACCGCGACACCCCAGTTCGACAGTCAAACATCAACTTGCTATTAAATCACAACCGCACGCTCTTTCTTGTAAACTTCATTCCTCTCTTGCCTTGTTGGGCACCGCACAGGTCATCATTCAAGACCATTTCGGTCAACCGCTTCTTTTCAGAGCCATCATTGACCCAGGCAGTCAAATCTCTGCTATAACTAAACATGCTAGTACACTGTTGAACTTACCCGCTCGGAAATCAAATCTTTCATTGATTGGTGTTGCATCCAAGACAACCCGCATATCTGAATATGTCACTTTACAAATTTTCTCGAGGCATGACCAGAGTGTCTTGCTTACCGCAGAAGCTGCTGTACTTCAGCACATTACTGACCCGCTTCCATCAACTGCTCTGGCACCAAACATACGTGCCCATTATACGAACTTACCGCTAGCTGATCCGCATTTCGATACACCTTCAAGTGTCGACATCATCCTAGGCGCTGACATTTTCACACAGATTCTCACGAATGGACCTCGCACCTTTATCCAAGGGCAACCCTCAGCACTTAACACTAGGTTAGGTTGGGTCATCATGGGATCTATACCCTACAGTATGCCTCATCAACCGCGCGCATTTATCACTACCTTAGAGTCAATTGATGACAACATGCGACGGTTTTGGGAAGTCGAAGAAGTCACAAATGTGAATCACCTCAGCCCCGAAGATCAACTGTGTGAAGAACTGTTCGCAACCACTACTGATCGTGACGCAACGGGAAGATATATCGTAGCACTCCCATTTAAGCCGGAAGCTATCCCGCTCAAGTCTAACCGTAACACTGTTCTAGCTAGTTATCATGCGTTAGAAAAACGTTTAAACCGCCAGCCTGAGGTAGCCATACAATATCATCAGTTTATGGCCGAGTATATCGCTCTAGGGCACATGTACCCCGCCCTCAAGGCTTCTGACTATCTTATTCCGCACCATTGCGTATTTAAGACCACCAGCTCTACTACTAAGCTTAGAGTGGTATTCAACGCGTCATCACCTGATTGCCACGCAAACACCCTGAACCAGCAAATGTTATCCGGTCCTAAACTGCAAAAGGACTTGGCTAATTTAATCATCTCTTTCCGTTTATATACTTACGCTGTCTGCACCGACATCAAGATGATGTACCGTCAAATTTTGGTCCGACCTGAGGATCGTGCTTACCAACACATACTTTACCGGGCTTCACCTCAATCACCGTTAATCGAGTATGAACTTGCTACGGTCACCTATGGCCTAACCCCTTCCGCTTACTTAGCTCTGCGAACGCTTGAACAACTAGTAAAGGATGAGGGAACCCGCTATCCTACAGCCTCCGAAGCAATCCTTCATCAGACCTACGTAGATGACGTCGTCGCTGGAGCTGACACGCCCGAAGCCGCTAAGACGTTAATACAAGAACTTATCGACATTTTCGCTCGCGCAGGCCTGGAACTCAGAAAATGGTCGTCAAATGAACCCTCGCTACTCGCAACGCTACCTTCCTCTCACTTGGAAAATCCGCTGTTGTTTCAAGACGAATCCGCTGCAATTAAAATATTGGGTTTGCAATGGAACCCTTCGTCAGACTCGTTCTCGTATCAAACTCAAACTTTTACGCTGGTGCCCACAAAACGCACCATCTTGTCCTATGTCGCACGCACTTTTGACCCGCTTGGCTTCTTAACGCCTATTACCTTTTGGATTAAGTCTTTTCTTAAACGCTTGTGGTTGGAGAAACTGGACTGGGACCAGCCTCTGCCAACCCCTCTGCTCGATCAATGGGACAGCTTCATTGTCCATTTCGCTTGTTTGTCTGCTATTCAAATTCCTCGCCATGTAGGCACGCGATCAGCCAGTCATCGTATCGTTGGGTTTTGTGATGGTTCCGAATCAGGCTATGCTGCTTCTATCTATTTGAGATCTGAGCTTAACGGGGCCGTCAACGTCAGCCTGTTGAAAGCTAAAAGTAAGGTAGCCCCTGTTAAATTACTTACCATACCTCGTTTGGAACTTTGCGGCGCAGTACTGCTGGCTAAGTTATACAAATCAATTCAACCCGCTCTTGATTTCATTCCAATCGCTAACACTCTCTTCTTTACTGATTCTGAGATAGTACTTCATTGGATTCAGACCCCGCCTCATCAATTGAAAACTTTCGTAGCCAACCGCATCACTGAGATTGTTTCAAGCACACAAATGGATCAATGGTTCCACGTCTCGACTAATGACAACCCCGCAGACGTTGCTTCTCGCGGTTGTCTGCCTGATCAACTTGCCACACACCCGCTTTGGTGGCATGGACCTCCATGGTTATTGCTCTCTCCTACCACTTGGGATCTCACACGACCTAAAGGAACTAACCCAGATTAGACGGAAACAACGGTTGAAGCTAAAGTTCATTGCACGACTGTTCAAGAACCCAACCGTCTCTTGGAAATGATCGAACAACATTCACACATAACCACCCTTCATCATGTCTATGCATACGTATTACGTTTCATTAACAATTGTCGTAACAAGTTCCAAGTTACCAGCCATCCTCACAACACTCGTTATAAGGCGAAGCTCGCAGTGATCAAAACCACTGCCCTTAAACCCACTCTCCAACCGCTTTCAGTGCAAGAACTTGGTAACGCAAAGACTTTGTGCGTTAAATTGGTACAAACCCATGCATTCTCTGACGCCTTGAAAAGACTTCAAGCTGGTATCCGCGTCAACGACAACTTACGCAGCTTAACACCATTTGTCGACCCCTCTGGCTTGATCAGGGTGGGCGGTAGACTTGATCATTCGTCTCTGAGTTATGACTCTAAACACCCGCTTCTGTTACCGAAACGCCATCATTACGTCAACCTCATTTGTGACCACTATCATAAACTGGCATTGCATGCCGGACCTCGTACCACTCAAGCCTTGATCAACAGTGAGTTTTGGATCATAGCTTTACGATCATTACTTCGCCAACGCATCCATGCGTGCATTCGATGTTTTCGCTTACAAACTAAACCGCAACAGCCTATAATGGCCTCATTACCATCGTCAAGAGTTACACCGTCGCCTCCCTTCTATAGAGTCGGAGTAGATTTTGCAGGACCCTTTGATACCAAGGCCAACCACCTGCGAACCTCTAAGCTATTAAAAGCTTATCTATGCTTGTTCGTATGTATGACAACCAAAGCAGTTCACTTGGAACTCGTAACTGACTTATCTACGGACGCTTTCTTCGCCGCATTTCATCGCTTCACCTCCAGAAGAGGTCTGCCCTCAGAGGTTTATTCTGACAACGGCACGAACTTTACAGGCGCTGCCAATCGACTTGATGAGGTTTACAAATTTCTTGACCGCTCTAATTCTCATATCAAACGTAAACTAGCTGATCAACGCATCATATGGCATTTCAATCCTCCGGCCGCTCCTCATTTTGGGGGACTGTGGGAAGCCGCTGTCAAATCTACCAAGTCATTGCTACACCGCACTGTGGGTAACAACATGTTAACGGCTGAAGAGCTATCCACCTTGTTCATAAGGATAGAGGCTATTTTGAATAGCCGCCCTATTTTCGAAACATCTCCAGACCCCAACGAAGGATCGTCCTTTCTTACTCCCGGACACTTCTTAATTGGACGTCCGTTGCTATCGCTTCCTGAAGAATGTTATACTGAACCTCCGCTTAAATCAAGATGGTCAATGCTACAGCAAATGTCCAACCGCTTCTGGAAAACTTGGTCCACCCAATACCTACACACACAAATTCAACGGCACAAGTGGAATAAGGACTCGGCGCCACTCAAGGAGAATCAAATCGTCTTCATAACTGGTGAACATTCGAACCCTCTTCATTGGCCTATGGGTCGGATCCTCAAATTGCATCCAGGAACAGACCACGTCGATAGGGTAGCTACTGTCAAGACTGCACATGGACAACTGAAGAGACCAGTCAACAAGCTCGTCGGCTTTCCGCTTCATCATTAGTTCTTCACCGCTTTCCTACAGGTTCTTTCTTCGGCGCTCTTGCCCCTTTTGTTTCTTTTGGTTTTCTTCGTTTTCCCTGCCACTTTTTTTCTCTTCGGCACCCTCGGTTTCCGGTGCTTTAGTGGTTCTTCGCCCCCTACCCACCTGGCGGATTAAAAACCTTCGTTTTGGTGGGCGGTATGTTAAGTACAGGATCCTTAACCTCACTTTCAACAGACCACGTTTGGTTACAATTCTCATTAGTTCGTATAACCTAGCAATCAGCTGGTGTTTATCACAGTTCAAGTTCCACCGCCTACTAGACTTTCATTGCCGACCAGAATCTAGGATCCTTTTACTGCAAAGAAGTAGGTTTTACGATCCAGTCACCAGACGAATCTAGACTATTCATCTATGGTTTTAGACTAATTATCTGATTTAGTTACCTGTTGCTAGCATTTCCGTCTTCTCTCAAGTTACACACACTTCTTGCAACATGGCTTTCTAGTGCGGCATTCCTGGTTTCTATTCAAGTGTTTTAGCCGATTACATCGGGTTTAAACCGCGTCTGATTATTACCCCGCTTACTGATTATGTTCAGTTAATGTTTTAGATGCGTTCTAACTATGAATTAACGATTTTAGCCGCGATAAAACTGTTTTAAACCGATTTCCTTGTACAAGTGTAATTTGTTAGGTTAGCCGCGTGGTATTTCATTACACCGCAGACAATTAACTCTTTAACCTCGTGGGTGAACTATCAAGTGTTGATTAAAGCTTTTCTGTTGTGACTATTTGAAGTGCTTTTAACTTTCAATTAATTTTAAATGAGTTTTAGTTTTATGCCATTCTTCGCAAGCTACGGTTCATCACTTCAGGACTTAACCCAGGCCTGGGAAAACCGCATCATCACCCCTTCAACTACCCTGTATAACTTGGAATGGTAAGTGGCGTAGGCTTAACTTCACTCATAAAATTGAACTATTTCTTTTAATTAACGTTTAGTGTTAAATTTAAATTCAGTGTTTTTTCTTATTAATAAAGCAGACCCCATACTGCTCCAACAAAGCGTGGGTGGTCTTCCGGACGTTTTAGTGTAACCGCTAATGATTTGAACTACCCTATTTTCATTTTCTTTCTTTAGTTTTGCTACCAAAACTATACAGTGTTGTAATAGTTTCTCGAGTTTAGATATTTTTAACCAAATTTAAGACAGTTTATTTTCTTACAATGCACGTACATTATAACTGTTACGTACTCTTCTTTAAATTAAATATTTTCTAAAAAACAGTGTAAATGCTTCAGAAAGGAAATCCTTATCGGCCAACCTTTGTCGCTTACAAGGTTCGGTACGGCCCAGTTCCTTTCGAAACGTCGGTTAAACGACATCTCTCCCGTCACTCTCGACGTGACGTAGTTTCTTGCGTGTTCTAAACAAGGCTCGGTTTAGACCATTTTTCTCTCTTTGTTTCGCCCGTCGTGTGGCGAAGGTACTCTTAGCATTAATAGTGACATTTTGAATATAACTGATTTCTTTTAAGTTCAACAGGTAAATGATAAGTGCGGGAAAGGGTGCACCCGAATAACTGTCCAACAAGTGGTGGTACTTCGCCCAGTGAGGTATGTGCAAAAATGTCAAATTCATTCATTTAATTATTTAAGGTCCTCCGGAAATCAATGTTGGAGTTACATGGCAAAATATTTAACATTTATGGTCCTACGGCCCGGATCTTTTGAAAATGTCCTATGTTAAAACATATCCACAAGAGTGACGTACATATTTCCAACCGCACGCAATATCTTGTCCTTGTTACAAGGCTTACCTCAATCAATTTCTTATCTATCAGCTGTGCAAATAGAGTAGACTATAACAAACCCTCTCTGAAAGCACATCTTTATAATTAACTGCACTTGTCTATTTGTAAACAATTCATATGATTCAAAGATTATGTTTCTCACTCATACTAATATTAATAGGCTAATATATTTATAAATATTTTCTGCTAACTATTTAGTATGGTAAAAGAAGTCACCTATGATTTCACTGCTTGTAAATTGCAAATTTATATTTAATAATGCTTATTGTTTTGAAGCAGATCATTCAGTTACATGCTGTCTAAAGTAATTGTAATTATTTCTTTTTAAAATATTTACATTTTTCATAATTTGTATTGAACGTTTTTCTTATTGCAATTATTTGGAGATATCTTGTTATAGTAACATTGAATAAGAGACATTTGTTTACTTCAACTGTTTGCGTCCGTTCATAAGTTCAAACATTCAATATTTACATTTCTTTGTGAGAAACTAGTTTATGCTTTCTCTATCGCTCTTGCTATTAGTATAGCATATTTAGTTAGTGTATTTATAGAGCCTTATTTTAATTGTAAATATAATTCAATTCTACAAAATGGCCAAATCACTAAGGGTAATCACTGCTAAGAAGGAAGCTCTATTTTCCCAGATCCAATCTATTTATGATCTCAAGCAAAAGATTTCTGATAAAGCGATCATGCAGGAATTAATGATCCCTCTGTCGCTAGCATTAAACAAGAATTTTTAGACACATTGGACTTATTCAATGAACTCTCGTTGCAAAAAGATAACGATTTTATTCCCAATTTCTCAACTTCGGCTGTGGTTAATGATCTTATTTCTCGCATAAATTACACTGTTGCTTCAATAGAAGCGAAACAAGCTGCTAGGCAAAAAACCGAAGCTAGCTCTTCACTCTCGTCGCAAATCCCACTTCGACTTCCAAAATTGGAACTCAAACATTTCACGGGTGATCCATTTGAATGGATTTCGTTCAAAAATCTCTTTGACTCTACCATACATAAAAATACATCTCCCAATGCTGTCACCAGACTACAGTATTTGCTCAGTGTGCTCTCAGGTGAACCATTAAAATTAATTAACTCTTTACCTATTTCGGAAGTTAATTATCAAGTCTCGTATGACCTTCTTATGGAAAGATATCATTCTCCAAGACGATTAATGTCAATTCATCTCAATAGAATTCTCGACCTGCCGAATATCAATTACACTTCTAACCAAATGCGTAACTTTGTTACAAGTTACACAGAGAACACCCAAGCCTTGAAGGGGCTACAAATTGATATCACGAGAAACAATCCCTTATTGTCAGCGATGATTTTACGCAAGCTGGATTCTACTATACTGAAGAAGCTTAAACAATCACGGGATAACACGTCGACCCTGGCAACACCTGCGGAAATTATCAACTTCCTCTCACAAAAATGTAGTGAACTTGAACACGCAACACTACATTCCTCTTCAACTCTCAACCCTAACTCATTACCTTCAAACAGTTAATGTAAAAGACTCAGGTTAACCGAAAGGGGACTTCGCTGGTGACTTATAACACTGTCAATGACACAGAGGCTGATACAAAGCATCCTTTATGTTTTCTGTGTAAAGGAACAGACCATAAAATCTATTCATGCCTTAAGTTTAAGGCTAAATCTCCAACAGAGCGTTTGGAGATCGCGAAGTCGTATAGTAGATGTATTTCATGTTTGGGGGCTCACAGTGTGAAGTATTGTAAATCCAAATCGACTTGTTTTCAATGTAAAAGGAAACATCACACTCTTCTCCATTTCGATAACGATTACCTGCCTCAGCATACACCATTAAAGGCCTATCTTTCTCAGGACCAAGGTGTAACCGAAGTTGTTCAGTCACCTATTGGTATGACTTCTCAGGCGACTAATCCTACCTCTCAAAGTACAATTGTGCTGCTGGGCACACTTTTAGTAAAACTCTCCTCTCCTACCGGGACGACTAATGTTTTCCGGGCTCTGGTGGACTCAGGAAGCCAATAATCATTTATTTCAGAGCAAGTAGCTCACCTAATGTGTGTAACTCGAACGATAAGTAATCACAACATTTTTGGACTCTCTCAAACTCTTACTCGCTCAAGGGGCATGACCTCTTTAGGCGTGCACATTCTCGATGGCACAGTAATAGCTTCCAAACATAATTTTCTCATTCTCGACAAAATTTGCGTCGATTTACCTCGTACTCACATTGACGTTAAAGTACTAAATAAGGTACGATCTTATTCACTTGCCGACCCTACTTGTCATTTGCCAAGTCGCATTGATATTCTTCTGGGCGGCGCTCTTTTTCCTTTAATATTGACTACAAACTATGCATTCTCTCGACTCTAATATGCCGTGCCTGATAGGCGCTCACTTTGGATTCATGGTTATGGGAGAAGCTCCATGTCTGCTTACCTGTAAAAGGGGATCTAGTGCTAGTATGTCCACCACATTACTCACGGTGAATGACTTGGAACTGCACAATTCTCTGCAAAAATTCTGGCAACATGAAGAAATGCCCTTCACCTCAAAACCCTCACCACATGATCAAGCATGTGAAGCTCATTATGTCGCTACTCATACACGCGACAGTTCAGGTCGTTACTGTGTCCGACTTCCTTTCAAACAAGATAAACCTCCTCTCGGAACTTCTCGCGGGAACGCGGATGTACGATTAAAATCTCTCGAACAAAGGTTCAACTCTGAGCCTCGCTTCAGCAACTTTATGCAGAATTCACATCTGACTATTTGACTTCTGGACACATGATACTTGCCCAAAACACTCAGCTCAGTTCACCTCACTATGTTTTACCTCATCATGTGGTTCTAAAGGAATCCAGCACCACTACTCGCCTTCAAACAATCTTTGATGCCAGTGCAAAAACATCCAACAATTTCTCTCTCAACGACACCCTGTGGACAGGACAGAAAATGCAGACCAATATTTGTGATCTGTTACTCATGTTTCGCTATCATAATGTGGTTTTTACTTGCGATATACGTCAGATGTATCGTCCGATCAAAGTCCACCCTGATGATCAACCTTATTAGCTGATCCTATGGAGGGACCATGTCGATCAACCTGTTTCCACTTATCAATCGACCACAGTAACCTATGGACTTAGTTGTTCACCTTAGCTGGCGATAAGAACTCTTCATCAGCACGCCCCCGATGAAGGTGCTACATTCCCTCAGGCTGCCGAAGTACTCCGCACACAAACATTTGTCGACGACATTATTGCGGGTGGTGATTCCATTGATGAGGCCTCTCATTTGAAAGCTCAGCTCATTTCTCTTTTACTTCGAGGTGGCTTCGAATTGCGGAAATGGACTACTAACGCTTATCAACTATTACAGGATCTTCCAGATGAACACATAGAGACACCCACGTTTCTTCAGGATATCGCACAACCTCATTATAATATACTCGGACTTCATTGGTCATCCTCTTCGGACGCTTTTACTTACCATTTGAAATTTCCTCGAAACTCTAAAACTAAACGCCAAGTGCTCAGCGTGCTTGCTCAAATTTATGACCCTTGTGGTTTCCTCTCGCCAGTTGTCATGTGGGCGAAATGTTTTATGCAGCTCCTCTGGACAAAAGGATTAGACTGCGACCAATCCCTACCACCTGAACTTCTAACTCAGTGGCAAACTTTTGCAAAGACTTCTTATTGTTTAAAAAATATTGTAATTCCGCGGGCTTTACGCTTGAGTCACTCGCCTAACATTGAGTTACACGGTTTCTCAGATGCTTCTGAGAGTAGATACGCTGCTGTCATTTACTTAAGATGTCAGATTAGTGACAACTCGGTGGTAATTCGGCAGCTATTATTGAAGACTCGGGTAGCCCCACTGAAAAAACTCACTGTACCTCGCTTGGAGCTAAGTGCTGCTCATTTACTCGCTCAATTAGTGGCGTATATTATATCTCTTTATAACAAAAAAATGGAATTTTCCTCTGTTTTTCTATAGTGCGATTCGACAGTAACACTGACATGGATACAAACACCTCCTTATCTACTAAAAACCTTTGTCGCCAATCGGGTAGCGCAGGTTCAAGAATTATTGCCTTCTCATTATTGGAGGCACTTATCGAGTGAACACAATCCCGCTGACTGCGCGTCACGTGGATTATTTCCTTCAGACCTACCTCAACATAAATAATGGTGGTACGGTCCCTCTTGGTTAAAACAGTCTCATGATAACTGGCCTATATCTCATTTTGAGCCTTCACAACTCATTGACACAGGGGAATATAAACCTATTTCACCTATATCTCTTCTCTCCACTGTTCACTCAGAATGGGACTTGCTGCGGAAATATTCTTGCTTTAGTCGACTGCAGCGTGTAATGGCGTACTTGCTGCGTTTCATACACAACTCTCATCACTTTAGGAAGATCTGTTGGACCTCTCACTACGGGGGAGTTGAACTCAGTCAGATTCCGAATATTCAAATTACTTCTGGGATCTTCCTTCATCGAAGATATAAAGGCATTAGGACACACCCCTCCTAACAGGGTATCTTCTAGGCTCCGACGATTAACACCATAGCGATGGCGTCCTGCGAGTTCGTGGACGACTCGAAGCAGCACAGATTCGTCATGAGACGCAACATCCGGAGATTTTGCCTAGGAAACACCCTGTGGTTGACCTACATCATCGGAAGTACCTTCATTCTGGAGTTCAATTCACTCAATCACTTCTCGCACAAGAAGTGTGGATATTGTGTGCTCGGAATGCAATCCCTGCACGCGTCTTCAAGTGTACTGTGTGCTTTAAACACCGACCTAAAAATAAAAATCTTCTTATGGGAAACTTACCTCAACCTCGACTTACCCTTACTCGCCCGTTTCTCAACACAGGCATTGATTATGGTGGTCCTTTCTCTCTGAAAGTACATAATCTACGTCCTATTCGAATTATCAAGGCATACATCTGTTTCTTCGTTTGCCTTTTCACCAAAGCTGTTCACATTGAGGTTGTCACTGATCTCTCGACGGACGCGTTCATCGCAGCATTGACTCGATTTGTGTCTAGACGAGGTCTTTGTCAACACGTCTATTCCGACTGCGGAACAAACTTTGTGGGAGCTGACAATGCTCTGCGATCTCTACTCAAGACCTCAGGACAAGATCTCGTTTGTGAATTTTCATTTCAACGTAGAGTTAATTTCCACTTCAATCCTCCTGCTGCACCGCATCACGGATATCTACGGGAAAGCGCAATTAAAAGCGCTAAACATCACTTGCGTCGCGTCATAGGTGAACACGTTCTAACTCTCTCCGAATTCATGACTCTGAAAACTCAAATCGAGTCAATCCTCAACTCTCGACCACTCTCACCTTTGTCTAACGATCCTTCCGATCTCACTGCTCTGACCCCAGGACACTTTTTAATTGGAGTTCCACTCGTCGTCGTACCCGAAAGAAATCTGGCTGAAGTCCCTACTAATCGACTTAAGCATTGGCACCTCGTCCATGCTTTTCACCAACGCGTGTGGAAAAGGTGGCAGCTGGAATATCTTCACACTCTACAGCAGCGGACCAAATTGACGGAAACGACAGACAAACTTCTTGTGGGCGACCTAGTGCTAGTGCATCAACCTACTCCTCCTCTCTCTTGGCCATTGGCAAGAGTGACACAAATGTTACCACCACGGTGTGGTGCGAGTTGTTCAGATCAAGACACAGCAAGGACTTATAATTCGACCTTCTCATAAGGTTTTCCACCGGCCCATTAGTGTAGAATAAACTTTTTTTCATGTCTCTAGAAAAGGAATGTTTATTTTTTATTAGTGTATATTAGTTTTTTGTAAAGAACTGACATATTGTTTTTTGTTAATTATTGCTTTTTTCTCTCATGCTGGGATACCTTATATTGTATTCTTCTTTGAATCCTAGGAGGATTAAAGGCCCCCGGCCTGTTACGTACTTTTCTTTACATTAAATATTATCTAAAACACAGTGTAACTGCTTCAGAGAGGGACTCCTTAACGGCCAACTTTTGTCCCTTACAAAGTTCGGTACGGCCCAGTTCCTTTCGAAACGTCGGTTAAACGACATCTCTCCCGTCACTCTCGACGTGACGT
Organism: Prosapia bicincta; assembly: GCA_036971475.1. Classification (NCBI taxonomy): domain Eukaryota; kingdom Metazoa; phylum Arthropoda; class Insecta; order Hemiptera; family Cercopidae; genus Prosapia; species Prosapia bicincta. Next base: position 249,626 of record JBAIZL010000016.1, read on the forward strand.
AGTTCCTTGTGTGTTCTAAATAAGGCTCGGTTTACACCATTTTTCTTTCTTTGATTCTCCCGTCGTGTGGCGAATGTACTCTTAGCATTAATAGTGACATTTTGAATATAAGTGATTTCTCTTAAGTTCAACAGGTATTTGATAAGTGCGGGAAAGGGTGCACCCGAATAACTGTCCGACAAGTAGTGATACTTCGCCCAGTGAGGTATGTGCAAAAATGTCAAATTCATTCATTTTATTATTTAAGGTCATCAGGAAATCAATGTTGCCGTTACATGGCAAAATATTCAACAATAACAGTGCATTGATTATGCATTTCCGTAAACGTTCTAGTAATTGTTTATATATAAGTATCAAATATTTTAAAAATATTTTTGGCCTTACGTTTCATTCGGTCTTTTTATAGTGCCAAAAGAAAATACATTTGTTGTTATTAAAATAGAAATGTCTTTATTGAAGAAGTCGCTTCATTTTGAGACAAATAAATAAATGAATGGTAAAAAATTATCACGTAATAGTTGGTTTAGTTATTTATGTTTGAAACTATTTTTATGACAATACTGGATGCAATCTAGTGCTGTCCTTATATCCTACATACTATAGCATTTAATGGACAAAAGTAAAAGTTAAAAGTTACTACAGATAGTTTTTGGATTCTTTAACATCTTAATATGAATCACATATATAGTTTTGACATTTCGGAAATGTATTTAATGGGTCAATTCCTTTATATATTTCACTCATTGTAAGAAAAGTCAACAAAATTTTGAATAAAATAACAAGGAAATGCATGAGTATCTAGCAATAATAGCGATAGTACAAAAGGATTCTGTTAGAGGACATTACAGATAATCCAGAGCTTGTAATAAATGAAGACCGATAGGTGGGACTGTTTCGCACAGGTCCGGTTTCGTTACGCTTGGAAAACGTAGATTAAGCAGGGTCCACGTACTTCAGTTATTTATTTTTTCCGTGTATAGGAATAAAACACTCTTTACTAAGCGGAGGTTTATCTGACTACTTTAAAAGGCATTAACTATACCTACAAATATTATTATATATGCCTTTTTTCCAAATTTAAAAATTATTAGGACAGCGTTTCAATTGAGAAAATACAAGTGAAACAAGAATTGTCATAATAAGGCTCCAATTAAAAATATACAGAAATAAATTAAAATTGTAAAACATGCCATTACTCCTATTCCTTTAGGTTAACACACAAATATATTATAAGTAGAAAACTAATATAATAATAAATAAAAAAAAAATGTGTAGGTTTATATAATATACTACCAACACGTAAAAAACAAAATTTCAAATGTAATGTATAATTTTGTTACATTAAAATATTATGTAAAATAAGTTTATAAAGATAAAGGTTCGTCTACAGCAGGGGTTCTCAACCTTTTAGGCTATAAGCCCCCCTTTACACTTTGGTGTGAGGTCACGCCTCCCTTTACGGATTAAGTTAATTTAGACTTATATATGATAATACACAATATCAAGAGCACAGTGGTACAATATATTACAATAAAAATATTGAAAAGAACCCCAATACCACAAAAATAATCAAAAATAACAAATAAAACAAGTTACTTAAGATTAAACCCTTATGTACATTTCAATGACCATGTCATCATCATCAGAGTGTCTTGTTACAAAACACAATCTAGCACACAAGAAGTTACAAACTAGAATGATACCAATCGTTCTCCGCGGTCGCTATATATAAGCGTGAGGTAAGCTCCGCCCTCAACCGACAAATAACGATCGGCCATCAGGAACCCAATAGGTTATGTCAATAATTACATTATAATAACACATATGTAATATAAACTACAGCAATAACAATTAATAAACTAAAAGTAATTAGATTAAAACATCGTAATTTGAAGAAAGCTATTTAAGTAAAGTATATAATGGGGAGTAAGGAATAGGTCCTTTATCTGCATTCATTAATTTACAATTTGATTTGACTATAAAAACACTTTCATATCTATTAAGTAACTTTTTTGAGTTTATACATTTAGCTAAAATAACATTTTTATCTAAATCATGCTGATTACTAAGGACATGTTCTGCTACACTTGATTTTTCAGGTCTTTTATATTTAATATGGGCAAGATGTTCTTTATATCTGGTTACAATTTTTCTTTTTGTTTGACCTATATACATCTCGTTACAAGTACTACAAATTATCTTATAAATACCTGATTTTTCCAACATTGGAATTTTATCTTTCGGGTTACATATTAAATGCTTGAGTTTATTTTGAGTTTTATAGGCTATCTTAACATTTACCTTTTTAGAAATAGAGTCTAACCCTTTTGTAAAAATATTATCGAAAGGTAAACTAATAAAATTACATTTTTTAACTTTTTTTTGAAGAGTGGTAGTTGTGTTCAAAACATATTTTAATCTTTGTTTACTAACAATATTATCTATAATTTTGGTATCAAAATATACAGTATCAAAAATTACGAAAATATACAATTACTTTTATTAACATTTAAAAATATACTATTGTAAATTATACTTGAGAAAATATCATCAAAAATATAACTCAGTCGTTACATTTATTGGCTTGTTGTATAACTCCAAAAGTTTATATATATATGTGTTATATCCTTTTTTTAATTTTTTTAAAATATTAAATGTAAACATTTATTGAAAGAGAAAAATAAACACATTTCAGCAATCGAATCGAAAATAATATTAATATGAATTTGAAGGATCTTTACTTATCACCAAAGTCGCAATTGTTACGTTTAACAAAGAATGGAAACACATAATTCATAACAAATAGAGATCTATATACAGTAAATATGCAGACTACAAGAAATGCACCGCATGGAGTGAAGAGATGCCTGTATATGACGTATTTAAGCACAGCTGGATTAAACGCTTGAACGACGCTAATTGTGTTATGACTTATTCATGGAAAATGATTCAATTACCCTTTGCAAATGTTTAGGAATGCAGACTATAAAAGCATTTCATCTACAGACATATGTTTCGAATAAACTATGTCATGCAACATTTGTTTAAATGAAATCATAAGTTTGAAAACGTATATTGATATGTAATACTATCTTCATTCCTTAAAACTCTTGTGTAACTTATTTTAACTAAAGTAGCCTACAAAAAATATCCCGACTGTCACCTATTGATTTACCTTGTTGATTACCTTCATAGACGGAAACTGTTTAACGCGGAAGTGGATTAGACAAATGGGAGAGTAATACATATTTACTACATTTTAGTTCTGCATAAGCCAGACACCTCTGATAGCATACGTACTGTAAACATATAGAATACAATGATTTAAGTTAGATGAAATACAGTTTATAACTTTTTTTTTACCATGTGAAAATGCACAAATATTTATGTTTATTTATGGCGGTTGGTGGTGTATTGAATTCTGTGAATACTTTGCAAAGTCATGCCCATCGATCCTCCCCTACCCCTCCAGTTTATCAGCCTGCTGAGTACATGTAGCTGATGTTGTATAAACATCCGCAGTTTACGATAACACATGATTATGCTGAGTCAGCATTTGTTTCTCTCAAGATTTCGAATGTATTCTGAACAGTGCAGGGCAGTTACATCTTGCAGCCAATAGGTCGACTTACTTTTCGCGTAAGCAGTATGTGCTATTCATTGCTTAGTCTCTTGGTTTTATTTTGTAGTGTTTCGTACAGTTACTCTTATGAAGTGTTCAAGTGTGTAGTGTACTTTGATGTATTAGGCTTATTGTAAAAATTTCAAGAAAAAACGTAGGACTCCATTCATTACGTTTGAAAGAAGAAATCGATGGTATTAAACTTAGTGGAAAAATAAACGTGAAATAATTATGTGATAAACACAAATGCGGTAAAAGACAAATTTGTGGAATTTTAAAAAAACAACGAACAAATGAAAAAAAATTAGGTAAGAGTCCACTTCATCCTAAATAGCAAAAAAAAATTACAAATATAGATATTGACAGACTTTTTTTTTAAAATGGTTTACTCAAGCGCGAACCAAGAATCTTCCCTATAAAGGTGCAATATTACAATAACAACCTAAGCCAATTGCTGCTAAGCTAGGCAACACAACATTCAAAACCATGAATGGATTGTTCTAGATTTTTCGACAGACTTTTTTCCAGACATACAATTTCTTTCAATCGAGTTTGTGGTGAAGTAATATAAGTTAACCAGGAAGCAGTTGATGATTGGAAACAAACATTTTGTGATTTAACAGTTGGTTATAAAGCTAAAACTATTGGAAACTAGGATGAGACGGGTTTGTTTTTTAGAGCTCTCCCAAATAAGACTATCAGTTTAAAAGTTGAACAATGTATGAAAGGTAAGCAGTCAAAAGGAAGGCGCACAATTTTAGTTTGCGGTTTTGCAGATAAAAAAATAGAAACACTTTTGTAATTGGGAAATCATGGAAGCCCAGATGTTTCTAAAATGTAGCCTAATTACCAGTTCAGTGGCATAGTAACAAGAAGGCGTGGATGACGTCAGCCATTAGGAAAAATTTACCTAAAAGTTTGAATGTTACAATAAAGCATTATAAGAGGCATGTTTTGTTATTTATGGATAATGCAACATATCATCCTTGAAAAGTTGCTCTTACATAAAATTTTTTATTTTTTCCGCACAATACTACCAGCGTTACTTAACCGATGGATCAGGCTGTTAATAAAAATCGTAAAGTACACTACAGAAAACATTTTTTAGAACCTCTTATTGCAATCATAAATTTATGCTCGTCAGTACAGGAATTGACAAATAACGTCTCAGTTTGGGAGGCTATAAGATGGATATCGAGTCCTTGTGAAAAAATATCAAAGTCCTGGGCTCAAAATGTCAAAGCAGTTGGTTTTATTCTATACTAAAAACTCAATAATAACCGTATCGAAACAGAGATGCAAGAAATTACCTTGTACACTGTGAAAGATTTGTTGACAGAATCTGCATACTCTAATTTAAGTGCCGAAGAATATGTTTGTATTGACAATGAACTGGCAACAGAAAAATCTGTAGATGAAATCAATGAAATAGAGACAAATGAAGTTATTGAAAGTGAAGAAGAAAATGAAGACGGTCCAGTTTTATAAAATAAAAATATGATCATTTGGCAAGATAAAATGAAAATAATTGTATGCGCCTTTTCGGTGTTAACAGCCCCCAAATGCGTCACAACCTGTTACAGTTAAAAACAATAACTGAAACAAAGCAAGTACTAAAACTAATCTTTTAGAACATAACTCAATGATAGATTTCTTCAAGCCTATTTGATTCTCTTTCATTTTTACGTAGGTTACTGTGCATATTTACTTGTAAATAGAGTAAAGGTAAAAAAAACTGTATAGCAATCAACATAGTGAATCTTTCACTTATAGATTTTTTTGACAAGTGTAGTTAAAGTGTTTCCTAATAAAAATATTTTGTGGACTTGGATAAAACTATGCTGATTCAAGGAAAGATTTTGACTGTAGGTTTTAACATTTTTATGTACTGCGTCATACAGCTGATCAGTAGGATTAGAAGTAGGGGATTCTCATAGCTAAGAAACCCTCTCCCCCTCAACCATAATGCTAGAAATAACTTGGAGAAAGTCTAAGTAATACTACTTTCATATAGTACATACTTCCTGTATAAACCGGAAAACTGTCTTAGACGGAAAATAATGCTGGCTTAAACAGCTTTTACTGTATATTATTCCATATACATTATTTCAATTTCTTGATTTTTTTAATGAAATTTATTTAATTCAAGATATATGACAATTGCATTCTTTATTTTCATGTATTGTTTTTACACACTCCTGGTATTTTGTAATGAATTATGGTTTTATGTTACCTAGCATAAAATTAACCTAACCAAAGGATAGGAACACTATATTATTGAAACTGTTTTCAATAAATTCTTAATAGACCTATAACATTCTTTAAAATCAAATAGAATCGCCACACCTACAATTGCTAGTGTCTGCTTTAAAATGATATATGCTTTTTTGTAATCCATTTAGATTTTTGAAACAAATAATAAGCGAATTATTTTAATTTTCAAGTTTAAAAATTAAAATAAAATAGGATGAAAAATTCGTTCAAAATTTCAAGTGATTCACAAGTTAAAATTTTGGCAATGAGTTGAATTTGTTATACAAATTTAAATTATACATTACCTAAAATTTTTAATACAATATGACTGATAAAACTGTAGTTTATTAAATGGCAATGGAAAATAAAAGTAAACATCTTCTGTGTTTAAATTATCGAACCATGCAATCGGAGATTATTAAGTCAACTTTATACGTGCTGGAGTTTTTTAAGACAATTATCTTACATATTTGGTTAAGGATATAGTCAGTACAAAGATAAACAATCATTTACAATGGTCAGATAATTTTAATTTGCATATTTTAATGAGTTGTCTGAAGCCTAAATGCTAGTTTAAAATTTCTTAACGCTAAAAAACAATAACTTTTTCAAGCTAATAGTTATGGTAAATGTCCTAATTCTTTGGAATAATTTCTTTCTTAATTTTGAAGAAACACTTCCTCATCATTTACAATGTAATTATTAATACTAATTTAAAGCAGTAATTAATACAACTAATATAAAGAATTAATTTCGTGGTTTATAGAGAATATTGAGATAGACGAGCAGCTTCAAAATGGTTATATTATATCTTAAAGTTAAGAAGCTCAGTCAGAAGAGGTTTGACAACTTTGAGCTTTTGTTGTGTTTGCGTCTTCGGCACTGGCTCCAAATAGGAGAATGGAACAAGGATGATGGTTACTGATTACTAAGAAGAAGGAGGCTTTGGTCCAGACGGATGAAGTTTTGTTCATTGTTGATAAACTGCTTTCGTTTAAACCAAAAGGAACCCCAGTAACCGATTCTTTTCTATGAGTATTTTTTTCTGTAAAAGAAATAAACTTGTAAGCCAGTTGGAGGAAAACATGCGTTTTGCTAATAAACGTAAAAACAAATTACATAGGTCAAACTGATAACTAACTTTGGAGTGGAGACTGATTTCCTAATTGAAAACGTGTAAGAAAACTGGTAGTGATTTCAAGTAATAATTTCTTCCTAAGAATAGCTATGAAATATTTTGTAGTACTTATTAATACACTTCGTAGGTAAAGTTAATTGACTGAAACCTATTATTCAATCCTAACGTCCAATTGAACCCCTCTATAGAGCCTTATCAATGAGACTAGTTGGAGATGTAGTTCGCGGTTGCATAATGCACTGTTCGATTTGCATAATCGGACCCGGTACAGAATAACTCAATCAGATCATTCACACTGCACAAAAGTAATCCCAGTTATCTTTAGCTTAACTAAAGTGAATATTTATAGATGGTTTGGAAATGCCTTTTAACGGATAAGCACACACACACACACACACACACACACACACACACACACACACACACACACACACACACACACACACACACACACACACACACACACACACACACACACACACACACACACACACACACACACACACACACACACACACACACACACACACACACATATATATATATATATATATATATATATCCTTTAGGTAAATGAGGTTTACTTATTGAATGAGGTTTTATTTAGCACAAAAAAAACATTTTGAATTTAAAAAATGAGTGTTAAATTTCAAATATCAATTTCCATTATTTTAGCTCTAATTGAAATATTATTCGGTACAATATCAACAGATTTTATGACTAGCATGATACGCAGAACTTGAAAACGTATTTAAATTATAGATTTTTTCTAAAAACCTTGTTTAGGATGAAGGTCATTCAAGAGTAGTCAATTCAATATTTTGAGCCTGTTTCATGGTTTGAGAACGAGTATTTAGAAATAACATCAGAGTTTAGTATACCCATAAACACTATCTATGCCTTTTTCTAGATTAGTTTAGAGGAGCGTGTTTAGTCGTGAACTTTAGTCGGACATAACATCAGCAAGATTGGTCTAGAATATGGCCTAGTTGAAAACATCCGGGTCTAATGAGTTGTTTTGTAAATAAATACATTTTCCCAATATCAAAAGACTTTTATTAGTTGATATAACGTTGCCAAAGAGAATTTCGACCGGAAGTTCGGTAAGATCTTTTAATAGATAGGGTATATGAGACAATTCTACCCCACTATGCTGGGCGTGATAAGAGTGGGTAGTTGCGCGTTTAGTGAGAAAATATGACCGATTGCCAGAGTCAATAAGAACAAGGAATACCAGAGTAATTGTATAAGACGAGATCTGCTTTACAGTCAGACTGCCTAAGACAACAGTAGAAGTGGTTTTATGAGTGGTTTAATATTGAAGGTTATAGTAATTAAATAGAAAAAAGGTTATAGCATGTGGAAGTCCTGGAAATCTTTGCGAGAATTTAATGGTGTGGCCTGAAATATTTAGGATATTGGCCTGGAGTTATTCTCAAAGTGTTACAATTGGTGGTAATTTCTGGGGCAATTCTGCAAAATTGTGTAATACAGAAATATAATTATAATTGCGAGGAATAGTTAAAGAGATCGGTATGGCCCTGTGTCTACAACGGGCTCTGAGATTTAATTTAATTCAACTTGCCGTGATCGGAAGAATACCAATGTTTCTAATATTTAGTCTAAAAAGTGCGGTTAGGAAAATTTTAAGTTACTTAACTCACGTTTTTGTTACACATCATTTCTAGATTTCAGTAGTAACGTTTACGTTATTGGACGTTTCACTTGCAATTAACAAAATTAATTCTATAATATTTTAGTCCCAATCTAAACATGAACTAATTATAAAAGTAAACTATTATTGTTTATGCCACTTCTTTATAATAATGTCTCTCCTATTCGTGAAATATATTGTATGGAGTATATCGTACAGTAAGAAGTAGATATAGTATATCTTGTCCGCAATAGCTTTATTACTTGGTAATGGGTTTTTAATTCTTGAATTCTATTAATGCTAAAGTATTTAGGTGATAAAATAACTTTTAAATTCTGAAGGATATTTGAATATTATGTGCTACCTATTTGGCACGACGATCCAAAATAGTTTATATAATCTATTACATTCTATTACATTTTCCGGAGGCGCATTGAGATAAAATCATACTAAAGTTCTGGTAGTACTGTGAACCCAATTGATGTCATATAGAGTTTACATACACAATATATGGTAAACATATAAGTGCACATACCTGAACAATTAAATGTCCCATTTACTGTCTTCTACATGAACAATGACGAGTTTTGGGGGCATGAATTTCACGAATTATACATTTCCTAACTACAAGGAAAGAGTATACAGATAAATCAAAATAGTCTCTATCTTATGGTAATAGCTAAACAACATAATCTGTCGGTTTGTCCAATAATAAGAAACTTCGATCATGTCTGCGCCACACAACGGGAGAAAAACGATAGACAACTACGTTACGCAGAACGTAACGGGAGAGAGTAGCTACTCGATTGACGTCATGCATTGTATAGAACGTTTACACCGAACTAACTTATGAAATCCTGTAAAGGACAACGATTGGACGATAGTCGACAGCCTCCCTCTCTGAAACATTTACATTCATTTAGATTCATTTACTTTACCAGGGGCCTTAAATCTTTCTAGGATTCAAACAAGAATATCTACAGTTATGAGTCTCTGTACTGTGAACAATATAAGCTACACCAGTATGTAAGAAGTGCAACATTTCATAGCATACAAAATGATAGTTTTTAACATAACAAAATACACTAGTAAAAATAAAAATAATACTTTTATAACGATGAGAAAAAACAAAATATTTATTCTGCACTAAAATGCTGTGAACAACCTTATGAGAAGGTCGAGTTAACAATCCTTGCTATGTCTTGAGCTGAAACAACTTGCACCACACCGTCCGTTCCAGGACAAACTTGTGTCACTCTATCCAATGGTCAAGAGAAAGGGGGAATGGTTTGATACACTAGGACTAGGTTGGCCACACGCAGGTTGTCTGTCATTTCAGTCCATTTCTTCCATTGCTGTAGAGTGTAAAGTAATTGCAATTGACACTTTTTCCACAAGCGTTGGTGAAAAGCATAGAATTGTTGATGATTCTTAAAGTGATTATTAGGTAGGGGATACTGTTGTACCTTGATCATAGTGTACCTTGGAACACTAGTTGATTTTTGGACTTTGCTGCATTCTGTTGGTCATTTAAGGAACTCTTACAACAAATTAGGCATAGGTAGCGCTGTAAACAAAAATCTAGTTTATTCCGTTCTGTTACTGGTAGATGACTTTGAAGTTTTTGGGTGCGCTGAGTAAATGTTTTGAGTTTAATTTGAGTTGTGTTTTATTCGTAGTAGTTAAAAATTTCATAAATATATTGATACCATCTCATACTCTGGTTTGTGCTGAGTAAAATACTGTATTAAATTTTTAAATAGCGTCTTACCTATAAATAAGTAGACAATATTTCTCCTAGATGGCGCCCTCATGAACCTAGGAACACAATAACATGTTCCAAGGTACAAGATGATATAATTTTCTTTGTTTCATTGCAGATAACAATGCCACGCAGTAAATCTGGTGTAAAAAGGGCGCCTGTCAACCCAGATGCAATAAGAACTGCTATAGAGGCCGTAATCTCTTCTTCAGATAAACGGATTTCAATTCGAGAAGCGTGTAAAGTTTATAATGTTAAACTGGCCACTCTTTCCAGACATTTAGATTATTCAAAAAAATCTGGAGAGAAATCATATAAATGTAAAACCAATTGTGACAGTTTTTAATGATGAAGAAGAGAAGCTTTTAGTCGCCTATATAGAAAATGTTGCTAAAATGAACTATGGACTAACAAAAAAAGGAGTTATACAATTGGCATATAAATTTGCTATTGCAAATGAAAAAAAAATACCCTGACAAGTGGAATGGGGATAACATCGCCGGATAAGAATGGATGAGGTGGTTCATGAGAAGGCATGCAAATAAACTGTCTGTAAGGAAACCGGAAGCAACCAGTCTGTCGCGGTTGACAAGTTTTAATAAAACAAATATCAAGTGCTTTTTCGATAACATAGAAGACGTTCACAATCGGTTCGGTCCCAATCCTCCCCATAGAATCTGGAATATTGATGAAACTGGACTGTCAACCGTTGCTCCATAGTAGCTGTAAAGAGTGTTAAGCAGATTGGCAGCTGTACTTCAGCTGAAAGACTGACATTAGTAACTATGATAGCAGCTTTATCTGCTATAGGAAACCATATTCCGCCGTTACTTGTTTACCCTAGAGTATTTTTCAAAGACAGAATGATATTTGGTGCTCCTCCAGGAACCGTAGGCGTGGCATCGCCATCTGGATGGTCAAACGATCAGATTTTTCTCAAATTTCTTAAGCATTTTATTACCCACGTGCAGGGCTCTAAGGAATAGCGAGTTCTCATTATACTAGATAACCATGAAACTCATTTATCTGTGAAGGCAATTGAACGGGGACGTGAGGTTGGATATGTGTTACTTACGTTTCCACCACATACTTCCAACAAGTTATAGCCTCTTGATATAAGAGTATACGGACCTCTAAAAGCTTTTTATAATCAATGTGTAGACACTTGGCTCATAAAACATCCTGGACAAACATATGATATTCATTGCATAGCAGAAGTTCTTTGAACTGCTTCCCTCGTGCTTTCTCAACTACCAATATTGTTAGTGGGTTCAAGACACCAGGAATTTCCCCATTTGATAGAGGAGTATTTTCTGACGACGATTTTATGTGCTCTTATGTTACTGATCGTGAAAAGCCTTCAGAAAAAAATATAGACCTTACTGGGACCTCTTCCACGTCTTCAGCTGTTGCCTCTTGCTCGATAAATGAAGTAATGGATTCAGTTAATCTTCCACAAACTCCTACCTCCGAAAAGCAAAGCATAATAATAGTTACTCCCAAACAAATTCAACCGTTTCCAAAAGCAAAACCAAGAACTACTGGTAAAAGAGGAAGAAAAGCAGGTAAAACTCGAATCGTTACTGATACACCCGAAAAGGAACTGCTGAGAAATAACAAAGAAAGAGCCAGGAAAAAAAGGTTTCTAAATTTACGTTTAACAAAATAGATAATTCTGATGAACCGTGTGAAAGTAGAAGAACACTAGCGGAAAAAAGCAAACCATTTGCTTTAATAAAACAACAGAAGAACGGAGGCATAGACCACGGCCTACTCATTCTTCTTCTTCGTCCTCTGAAGATGATGACACCCTGTTTCTAGTATCTACTGATGACAATGACAGTGCTGATGAAGAGTGCATATATTGTAAAACACCTTATCGGGAAGATAAAAATGGAGAAGGGTGGATAAGGCGTTTGAATTGCCTCCTGTGGTGTCATGAACTATGTGCTGGATCTAACAAAAATTCATGGAAAACATACATTTGTGATTTTTGTAGGCCTACACACAATTAATCTGAACAGCATGCCCACCAAGCCTTTGTTTTTAGATTGTGAATAATAATTTTTATTTTAGTTTAAAATTTTTGTTTAGTAGAAAAATTACTTTATTACTATTTCTGGCTTTTTCCATAAAACACATTTATTAATAAACTATATAATAAAATATTTTTTCATGCTCAGATGGTTATATTATTTAACCCAAATATGGTGTTCCAAGGTACAAGAGGTAGTTGTTCCATGGTACACGAACATAGTGCACCATTGAACAGATGTTAGCGGTCAAGAGTTATTATTTTTTCAATAGCATACAGAACTAATATTTAATTAAAAACTAGATATTTAAATACATTAAAGAACACTGATTACAACAACAATATTTATTTTACTCCTAAGCGCACCAGCCGTGAATTGAGTCAAAGTGTCAAAATTGGGTTCCAAGGTACAACAGTATCCCCTACTTCAGCCAGATCTCCTTCAGGTAAGGTAAAGAGTAAAGATCAGATCAAGAAGTGTCCTTGAGTCAGAGCAGAGAGACCGGCTGGATTATTCGACAATAGTGAGAGTAGTCGAGAATTGAGAATTGATCCGACTCCAGTCGTCAGTGTCATGAAATTGGAGCGAGTTATAACGTGATCACCTTGACACGTCGCAAGTAATGTTTATTGCTTTTAATTGGGATTTCCCATAGCCCTTCTTGATGAGGTGTAGCAGGAGGATTAAAGTGGAAACTAACTCCACGTTGAGATGAAAATTCCCAAATTATATCTTATCCTGAGGTTCTTAATAGTGATTATAAAGCGTTGTCAGTCCACACAAAGGTTTATCCATAGCCAGAATAGATGGGTTGACACAGACTTCGTCTAGATACCAATCGAGTCAACGATGCAGTGAACGCGTCCGTCGAGAGATCAGTGGCCACCTTATTGCAAACAGCCTTGATGACAAGGCAAAAAAGTCTTAGATTTATGGCTTGATGGTTCGAATAGAATGTAGGTAATACACCTTTAGAGTAAACGACTACCTAAATCAATATCTGTGATGAGAAAGGGGAGAATAGGGGTCAAACGAGATTAAGGTAGCTTTCCCGTAAGAGGTTTTTATTTCGAAGTTTGTGCTTAAAACACTTTAAAACTTGTGTTTGGTTTACATTCCGACCGCACAATATCTACACCGCTTTTGCGAGAAGTTACTGTAGGTGTATTTAGTGGGGCTACCCGAGCCATCGATAATAGTTGCCGCTAAACCGACAACTTAAGTAAATGACAGCAGCGTATCTGCTCTCAGTAGCATTTGAGAACGCATGTAACTCAATTTTATACGAATGATTCAAGCACAAAGCTAGAGGAATTTAAATATTTCATAACGATAAGAGGTATTTGCAAATGTTTGCCACTGAGTTAAGAGTTCAGTTGCGGGATTGGACCTAGTCCAACTCTTTTGTTCAGAGGAGCTGCATAAAACATTTTACCCACATGACAACATTCAAGGAAAACCACAGGGGTCATAAATTTGAGCTAAAAACATGAGAAATTTGCACTTAGTTTTATAATTACAGGAAAAATTACTAAAATATAAATTAAAAATACAATAAATACATAATTAAAATTGTTTTTTGGAATTATAACCAACACATAATTTAATATAAAAATCATAATCCTATTTAACAAATGAATATAAAATTGAATGGGGAATAGGACCTTTATCAGAATTTAACAAATTCTCAGGTTTATGTTTACTAATTTTTAAACTTTCGAAACTATTTAACAACATATTAGTTCTAACATTCTTAATTAACTTGGCATTATTAACATCTAGATTGTGATTGGTCTCTAAAATATGGGCAGCAATATTAGACTTATCAGATCTTTGGTATTTAATATTCCTAATATGTTCCTTAAATCTAGTTATTACTTTTCGTCTAGTCTGCCCAATATACATTTTTATCACAATCCTTACAATTAACTTGGTAAATCCCTGAATTATTAAGTGTTCCTACTTTATCTTTTGCATTACCTAATACATTTTTAAGGTTATTATGATTTGTATACGCAACTCTCAATTTAACATTCTTAAAAATTCCCTCCAGCCCATTGGTTAAAGCTTTGAAAGTGTTGACCAGTTTGTAAAATTAACTAATTGTTGTATGAATAATAATTATTTTCAATTTAATAATAATTTTTATAAACAAAAAGATGATACGTCAATGGGTAACAGCCTATCACCTTTTTTAGCAGAACTCTTTATGAGT